>MU846094.1:41364-116578 GCA_030867225.1 Colletotrichum caudatum
ATGGTGTTTTGATGGATGGAGCCGCGATGGATGGATGGATAGAGCCGTGATGTATGGATGGATGGATGGAGCCGTGATGGATGGTGTTTCGATGGATGGTGTTTCGATGGATGGTGTTTCGATGGATGGTGTTTCGATGGATGGTGTTTCGATGGATGGATGGATGGAGCCGTGATGGATGGTGTTTTGATGGATGGAGCCGCGATGGATGGATGGATAGAGCCGTGATGTATGGATGGATGGATGGAGCCGTGATGGATGGTGATGTGATGGATGGTGCTGTGATGGATGGTGTTTTGATGGATTGCGTAGGGTTAATACTAAGAGTGACAAGAAATCGTGGGGATGTAGATGGAGTTAGGAAAAAGAGATGGATAGGAGCAGTGGGAGAGAGGGTATATATAAGCATGGAGACAGGTCAGAGAAAGGCCTTGAGGGTAAGCAGTGGCAGGAGGACATCTCTGACTTTACAGGTACCTTGGGTACCTAGGAAGTCGGCACAGGCGAGAGCCACGAGGGTTGTTTAAATATGGAGTGACCTGCGGAAGGGGAAAGTCTCCTCTCTCGTCTTTCCATTCGGAAGTTCTTTGTAGTTTCTGTCTCAAGTGCCCTTTCCTCCGTGCGCAGAAATCTACAAAATGGAAACTTCCATCATCAGTTGGTACCTTCTCTCCTCCTTCAGAGCCATAGATGCTACCTGCTATGTTTCATCGCAGCTGAACTTGGAACCACTTCAAAGAACTGACTGATTGCAATCAAAGCTAATCGACGAATTTTGGCTGTTGCACTCAGCTGTCGAAACCATATAATAAGTAGAAGCTGTCCCTGAATCCACCATGTTACCATCCGCTCAAGCAGGCACGAGTTTCATCCACAACTTGTCATTTGACATCAGGCCGACATCCAACCCCGCGCAAGCCTATCATACCATCGCGATAACAGACATACGCCACCACCATGTGTGATGGTCTTGTCAAACTCCGCGAGCGCGGCAACTATTTTCTTTGGAAAGGTTGCCTTCAACGGTTCCCGGGCCTGACCAAGCAGCAGAAGTCAATGCTATTCCACGCACCCACCGATCTAGCCACGGGCGAAGAAGGGCACGCGAAGCAGTACAAAGACATATATCATGTCTACAGCATTTTGATCGGATCTCTCGACGATCGCGTCTGTTCTGGCCTGAGTGCGCACGGCAAGCTCAGGCACGGCCAGAAACCTTGGGAACTCTATTACATTCTCCATTCTCGAACAGTACTGCAGCCCTACCCCCTCATTTGCCGTTAGTCTCATCAAAGATCTTGGGAAGAAGAGAATTGATGACTTCGCAACGCCGATGGAATTCGCTGCCTATGTTGACTTCATACGTCTCTGTGTCGAGGGAGATGGCTATTCCATGGCTTTGACGTGTATCCTCTACGACTTGGTGGAAGAGTCCATCTACGAAGACTGCGACCAAGTCCACCCGGTCACCAAGGCAATCGACTGGGCTGAACTGCTGGAGCAAGTGCGGGAATTGACCCACTACAAGAAGCGGTCGGCCGGGGATTCTCTCCTGTCTCTCGACCAAGGTTCAGGAAGAGTCAAGAAGGCCATCGAAGCCGATACGGGTGACAATGACGATGAAGTAGGGATCTAGAGGATTGAGGACTGTCCTATGCATGGGAAGTAGAGTGGTCAGAGAAACGCACCCTGCGGAGTGGTTTCTGAGGGAAATACCACGCCCTCGATACCCTTTCTGGTCCATGGTCGGAGGTCGTACTAGGAGAGGAACAGCAGGCTAGCAACATTGTTACCCCCAGTCCAAAACTCCAAGATGCCATATAAGAACTGAGTAATTTCTAGTCATCTGTTGGTTTAAGAGATTTCTTTCCCACAACTTCGTTATTTATTTCGTCAAGCCACTTTTCAAAGCCATTCACTGCTCAGCCATCGCCGCTCTGTTTGGGTACCCCCCCCCCATTGTTTTTTCCTTCCACGTTGAGTGTTTACTTCTCCTGCACACACTTGTCATTCAAACTCACTGTTCAATATAATGGGAGCTCCCTTTATCCAAAAGACTCTTGCGGGCAAGTTTCTTTGTGCTCCAATACGGCCGCACTGCACAACACTGTCGTTCTCATGCTTGAAGTTCTCACTGCGGCTCGAAAAGTAGAGACGCACCATGTCTGCCGCGGCTGTGCTGCTCTGTTCCAACCGCCTGAAGACTGTTTGTACCTTTGTTTACAA
This sequence comes from Colletotrichum caudatum, assembly GCA_030867225.1. Lineage (NCBI taxonomy): Eukaryota > Fungi > Ascomycota > Sordariomycetes > Glomerellales > Glomerellaceae > Colletotrichum > Colletotrichum caudatum. The sequence continues at coordinate 43,591 of MU846094.1, forward strand.
ACCGTTTCAATGCACAACAGCGTCTTTCAACCAGACTGATATTCACCCCTGACGCCATTGAGACCCTCTGGTATCAAAACGCTTTCTTCACAACTGCTCGGGCCTCCTCTTGGTGTGTCGACACAATAGCGCAACAGAGACACATGACAACAAAGTCGATGACTGGGGACGAGTACACAAGGAATTGTTCATGCCAGCAACAAAGACACCAAAAGCATGACGGTGACTACTATTTGAATCCTGGCGAGTTGGTCATTATTCCCGCCCAAGACCCCTCTCCCAGAAACTTCACTAATAGATCCTGTATATTAGATGACCTGATCTGCCACAATGGCCTCAACTCCTAGTGGCGACGTGGCTGTTCCGGACAACAGCTTCGCAGCCATGGCGAGTGACCATCAGACTTCAAGCTCCAAGACAAGTTCGAATGAGCATGGCCAGAACAAGAAGAAGGGCTCAATTACTCGAGACCAAGGGCTGCTGCTCGCCAAATTGTGCGGTCGTCGCCCTCGCGGTCGCGTCTCGCCTAGTTTCAACCCCGTTGGCGATAGCCATCAAACGACCGGGACTGATCCAGCAACATCTCCGAAATTCGTCTCGCGCCGCGGCGCGATGCCCTCCATCCCTGAGATCCGCGTCGAGAGTCCAGACTCCAGGGATGCCCGGGCAGACGCCGGCGGCAGCGTGTCGCCTTCCAACCGTCCCCAGTCGACCGGCTACCTCCAAGTCCCCAGCAGTTCCAAACCCTGTATCCAGCAAAAGCAGCGGACCGTCCAGCCAGATAGCGGCCGCGAGAGGACGTTCTTGGGCTGCTTCGATCGCGCCCTGGGCCTCCACCACGTTGAAACCCATGGAGACCACGAGCCCCTCGTCAACGACCGCAGATACCGCGCCAAGCGCAGCACCTTTCGAATCATAGCGCTCTTTGGCGTCCTCATGATGCTCAGCCTCGCCGCTTCAATCTCCCTCTTCATCTACTTCGCCAGCAAGGGCGGCGCCGGTCCCGAGTGGTTCGCATGGATCGCGATCAGCGCGGCGGGCTGGATCTGGTCCTTCATCGCCTTCATGATGGCCAAGCATTCCAAAAAGCGCGTGCTGCATGACGCAGAGATGGCCCGGCAAAGCATCCGGCTGGATCGCCGAGTCCGAGAGGGCACGGCGGCCCCGGTTGCAATCATTGGCGGCCCTAGTGCGAATCAGCAGCAACTCATGCGTGCCGGCTCCAGTGCTGCTGCTGGCGGCGCGACCCCGCCGGCCCTCGCAAAGCACACGGGACTCGGATCCATCCAGGAGGAGGATTGGGCGCGCGATGCGGAGGAGCGTTTGGATATGCTGGTTGCCCACCAGAGAGCTCAAGGCGGAGATGCATAGTGCGAGTGGGCCGGACTGGATCACGGGGACTCTTGTAGTGCTATATGTCACTCTATCAGTGACGGAGATGGAAATCATGAAGCTATTGAGGCAATCTGTGTTGCGCCCGATCTGTTTTACGAATCGACTTGTGAGTCTGAGTGGTGATGGGGAGAACATTGGCCCTGATAAGACGTGTACATTAGCATGGGAGGAGGACCTAGACAGACACAGCCAATCAAATAAATCGGAGGGACTGTTTTCCATGTTTCATCCCCGAACGAGTCGCTGACTGACACTTTCCAGCCGTTTCATTCCTTCCAAAGCTATGGAATATTCTGAGCTGAGATCGTGTCCAGCCACGTGGTTCAGGGACGACGGCCAGCATGGAAGCTGAAGTTGACGGAGATTACCTTTGCCCCCAGGTACCGAGTTTAGCAATCTCGTTTTGAGACACCAAAACAAACTCTCAAGATGTCAATTTCCCGAATGGGAGTTGTTGGAACGGGAGCTAATTGCTGTTGGGAACTGAACATTCCGCAGACAGCTTGGGTCCAAACTCGTGTGGGACTTGAAGTGAACCCCCAGGCAAATGTTCTTGTTTCTTCATCATAACTTGCTATACTGATTTGTTAGACGTTGCTTCCGATCGCTCCTGCCTTCCGAATCAAAAAGAGAGAGAAAAAAAACAGTCCTCCTGCGATAACCGCCGCTGATTGGGTATGGCAAGTTGTGAGTATCCCGCGCCATCGCGTGCCCATCTATCTCATCTCACATCAACAATGGGATAACATTTTCCCCCCTTCGCCCACCGCCTTCTTTGTGCCGGCCTTGAGAGCTTCCTTTCTTCCTCTTGCGGGCTATCTTTCACTGCCCCTCTTTTCCACAAATCCCTCCCTTTTCTCTCTCTCTTTACACTTCCCTCACACACGGTCACTACCGCAAATGCCTTCATTTTAATAAAGGGCAGCAAAAACAACAACAACAACAACAACAACAACAGGCAACAATGTCGATCCCACCGCAGGCCTCGTTCAGTTCCGAGTCGACTGCGGTCGCCAGCCGCGCAACGGTGTACCCCTCGTTTGAGGAGCTCACTTCTTTCAAGCTGCCTGCCAAAGATGATATCGTCGACTCAACCGGTGCCGACTCCTCTGACAACTCGGACGGGCTCAAGCGCACCCGTCAGCTTGCTCCCAACCCGTCCACGCCCAGACATCCCTCTCCCACCAGCAGCGAGACCTCAGGTCGCGATCTCACTCCGGATGATACCCCTTCCACCATTCATGGGGAGTCCATGTTCTACCCTCGTCACCCGCTGGCCAACCGCACGTCCTCCACCAAAGTCCCCGTCTCCCCTCGGTGGCCCTTCCAGAATGCTACGCCTCGGACCACGGTCATGGTGCCCATCTCCCGAAGCATCACCAGCTCGTCCAGAACAGTGAACCCAAACGCCAGATGCAGCACCATCGGCCACGTCAGCGTGTCCGAGTCCCTGGACGAGTTCCAGATCAGCCACCCGAACGCGAAGCTCCTCACGCTCCACCCTCGGCCCCTGACGTACAACCTGACCGGACGCAACCTCGCCAGAATCCCGGAGCTGGTCGAGAAGCCGGAGTGGAACGTCCGGCCCGCCCAGGGCATGTCGATGGCGCAACACGAGAAGCCCAGGCGCTTCCTCAAGGTCCGCCTGCGCCGCCGCCGCCGCGGCGACGACGACGACGAGGGAGGACGCGGCCGCTCCGCCAAGCCCCGGACCGTCTGGTACCAGCGCATCAGCGTCGACAAGAAGGTCTTCCGCGCCGCCGCCGGCATCACCATGTTCTTCCTCGTCAACTCGTTCGTCTCGGCCTCGGCCCTCATCACCCTGACCGCCGCCAGGATCCCCGTGCCCCGCGGCGTCGTCGTCTGGGTCATCGTCAGCCTCAGCACCTGCGCCTTCACCCTGACGACCCTCTACCTCATGCGCAAGTTCCGCAACGCCGTCGCCCACGACGAGGAGCGCCGCGGCCGGCCCCCCCGCCCCGCGCTCTCCTTCGACGCCTCCCACATGTGCAACATGGACCTGCCCGCCAGCCCCACCGAGATCCTCCACCGCCGCCAGCTCGGAGCCGCCGCCGCCGCCGCCGTCGTCGCCGAGCAGGAGCAGATGATGCAGGCCGAGCGGGCGAACATGACCGGCGCCGCCGGCCCTTTCGGCACTTTCGCGCCGCCGCACTGGCCCCGCGACGGCGGCGACGGCGACGAGGACGACTACTACTGGACCGACAACTCCGTCGTCGTGTCGGCCGGCTCCGAGGCCAGCTCGAGGACCGCCGTCATCCCCTCGACGCCCAAGTCGTCGACGACGGAGCAGAAACGCCAGGCGGAGCTGTTGGAGATGGGTCCCCCGGGGCCGCAGCGAGAGGGCGGCGAACACGGCCCGGGCGACCTGGAGTTTTCGCGCTGGGACGGATGGTTGGCGTGGGACTGAGAATGGGGCGCGTGAGCGCAGGCGATGTCGACGATGATACCCGGTGGCGATGGCGTACTTGGTTTTCGGCGTTTTTTTTTTTCTTCTCCCATTCTCTCCTTCTTTCTCTTCTCTTCTCTTCCCTGGATTTTGGGACGGCCAATGTGGATATAATACTGTAAGACACGCGATGGATTTTGAGAGGCGGGGGGGGGGCGGCATTTGAGCAAGAAGCTGGTTATTAACTGAATCATGAGTTGACTGGCTGCGTGCGACTGATCCCGTTCGATCTGGTGTGAGCATGCGCGTGATTGACCACCACCAAACCCGATACGCCCGAGTCTGGTCTCCTTTGCCAAGTCCACCGCGCCCTCTTCTACAATTGAAAGAAACGACGCTGTTGCCCCGAGCCTTGACTCTCGAGGCAAAGCCAGACAGCAAGATGATCTTCCCGAGCCCTGTGTGTTTGAACAGGCACACTCTCGGACTGTATTCCTTGCCATAACAATTTCAAGCAACGGCAAGTTATATGCGAAATGGCATGCACTTGGTGGGCAGGATTCTCTTGATATGCTGGTAATGATTCCGGATCTATGGGGCGCTACAAGAGTCGTGCTCGATGTCTCTTCTCGCCGTGCAACTCACCTGGCGTGGTCGGCCCCTTGGTCGTCCTTCCCGTCCTCGTCGTCAGAGGAAGAGAGCAGGGCGTCGTCCTCCAGCACCCAGTCGTCCAATAAGATATCCTCGGCCCCCAGTCTCTTGTACTTCCTCGTCCTGTACCTCCTGAAGCAAACGACAGGCCCGACGACGGCCCCGGACAAGGCGGCGACAACCAGCCCGATGGAGACCCACGCCCTCCAGCCCTTCAGACAGCAGGGGTACAGCGACATGTAGATGCCCACGCCCCACTCCATCCACCCCAGCTTCCGCACGTGGTCCGGCTTCAGGCCCTTCCGGACGAGGTGCTTGTGCCGCGGGCCCGTCGGCCCGGACTGGAACCGTTTGAGCTTGAACCTCGGTACTGTTTCCTGGCGCGGGTCCGAGTCCGGATACGACGCGTCCCCCCAGCGGCCCGAGTAGTAGAAGAAGGACGTCAGGTTTGACGAGTGTGGTGGCGAAGGGGGTAGTTGGCCGGGCGGGTCCAATCGAGTCAGGGTGAACGACTCGGGCTCGAAGCGATAGAAGTAGGCCGAGAGGACGGGGTCCCACCTCTTTCCTTGGTCGCAGTAGTCTACCAAGACGGCGTTGTGGATCTGGTCGCTGAGAGACGGGGTTAGACAGAGGTCGGCGACGATGCGGTGCACAGGAGGGGTCACGGAGCTTACCCCGGTGTTGGATAGTTTGCATGAGATCCACGTGCACTATATACTATCGGCTATGGTACGTTAGTGAGTGGGTCGGTATCACGTCGGCAAAAGGGTTGGGGCGAGTTGGCTCACACGGCCGTCCGTCTTGGACAGTTCTGAGTCGTCCCAGTCGTACGACGAGCCGTCGACGTGCTGGCTGAAGTAGATTCCGACAGGCTTCCCATCTCGGAAGCGGATCATGTTGTGTTCCCTTGGAGTCGGCCCGTGTCAGCAGCAGAAGACGAACGACAAGGGAAAGCAAAGCAGGGCAGCAGGCGGGGGTGTTGACGAACCAGTCGCCAACGTGGTCGCCATAGTGCATACCCGACGCCGCCTTTGAGCCCTCGACGACGTGGTTGAAGGGCTCCAAGACCTGGGTGATGTTCGGGCCCTCGTTGTAGGAGTAAAAGTAAAAGTAGAAGGCGTCCAAGTCGCGTTGGGTCTTGTGGACCAGGATCACGACGCAGGGCGTGGCGTCGCGGACCCTGCCGTCCGGGTCCGGGGGCGTGCCTCGGAGCCATGGCGGGTGCGTGGTGGGATCATCGTCGGAGGTGAGTGCCACGTCGTCGTGCCCGAACTTGTTGAGAATCTCCAGGTTGTCCAGGTCCAGCGACGGCAGGTCGGGCAGCGGCTTCGCATCCAACAGCGGCGATGTGTGGCGGATGTGGGTGAGGAGATCGCTGGGCATGTAGCGGTCGTCCGAGTGCAGCCACAGGAGCGGTGCTGTCAACGTTAGGCATTCATTCAACTTGGGGTTTTTGCGTTTAGTGAGTTGCAGGTAGGCAGGTATGTAGGTAGTAGGTATCGTGAGTGAGTGAGTGGCTCGAGGTGTGGTGTGGTGTGGTGTGGGTGGATGGGTGGGCGGCTTACCGTGGCCCGTGACGTAGTCGGGACACTGACGATCCGCGCCGTCCCGCTCCGCCAGGATCAGGGTAGAGCACGAGAGGAGGCCGATCAGCAGGAGGAGGCTCCGAGGCCGGATTGCCTGCGTAAAAGCAGCTGCCGCATCGGCCATCTGGTATTCCCTCCTGTTTCTTTGGTCAGAGTCGTTCGGTCGATGAATTATCTCTTTGTGTTGACAAGGTGGAAGAAGAGAAGAGGTACGCGGGACGCCAAAAACAGCCAGTCAGCCACTCAGTCTCAGTCAGTCAGTCTAAAGAGGTACCTAAAGTAGGGACCTACCTACCTTACCTAATCTTACCTAAGTAGGTATCTACCTACCTACCTACCTACCTAATTACTTACGATTACCTAAGCGTGTACGTTGGCTAGCAACGCCGCGGGAAGCTCGGGGAGAGGCCGGTTTGAGACACCGGAACCTTCGGAGTGAGTGGGGCCAAGCAGCACGGCGCAGCGCGGCGCAGCGCCCCCCTCTTGTGCAGTTTCCTTGCTGAGGGCATCCCGGGCTTGCCGCGGTGAAGTCTTGCGCCGTCGTTTGTAGCATAACGAGCCGCCGTCTGGAGCTCGTCTCGACAGCAGGTATAAAATGGAGCAAGACATGGCGCATCATCCAAGATGGTGTCATGCTAGACATACCGGGCTGGTCCCAAGGGTCCTCCGTGTTGCCATGCTTCTTTGGCCTCGTTCTCGGTATCTGCGTTACACGATGCAGTGGCGATGCATCGCTTGGATGCTTTTCTTGTATCATCGCTTCTCATCTGTTGGGCAACGAAAACAATAAATCAGTAACCACCCTTCGTTGTAAACATGTGCGGACACGTGTGTGCATGCCAGCCAAGCAGCAGAAAGCTGCCTTTTTCTTTTTCCCCCGCGTCAACTCTTCCTTGCTTGAATTTTGAGCCGTGCTGCAGAAACTCTTGCTGCAGAAACGCGCATGTCTGGTCAAACTCCTCGGTGCATATGTCGTTTCTGCAACCACGAATCTGTTGGAACCTGCGCCCACGTGTCTTCGTCCGACTTGGCGCCTCATTCGAACAGACTTTCGATGTATGCATGCAAGAGGAGGAATAGCCTTTTCGACCGACGCCAGGGAAGAGGGCCCGACCAATAATAAGGTACATACATACTGCATTCTCACAACGTACCCAGCATAGTCTTCGTTTCACCCGTCCGTGATCGAGAGGCGACACGTCTTCCCATCGGTGCTCCCAGTCTATGAATCGCTTGCTCCAGAGTACTCATCTCGAGACTGTTTCTGCTTTATGGACTCGAGCCATGGCCGTAAGATTGAGTTGAAGTGCCTAAACCTAACAGCGCATGCCGAAACGCGGCTGTGCCTTCACAAACCACTACGGACGATAATAAGCCGCCCACCCTGAACTCTTCCGACGTCACAGCCGCCTCAGCATGCTTCCCGAGCAAGTCGGACTGTGCCGGCCTTGGCTCCCGAGAGAGAGAGAAAGAGAGAGAGAGAGAGAGAAAGCCCTAGCCATGGCGGAAACGGTTAGTCGGCTGCCAAACTCTGTCGCTATTCAGAGGCTTCATAAATCGGAAAGTTCAGTCCGTAGTCAACCTTGCCGCCCCGGTTCCCTGGCTGTCTGCAAAGTTGAACGAACTCGATGGAACCCACCGTCGGGATCGACGTGTATTGAGCCGTCCCCACGATCCCTGCCCCCCATTCCCCCGGAGAGGAGAGGGGTTCGATAGGCATTCTTTCGCGGGGATGCCACGCTTGTGCGCCTCTTACGTTGGTTCAAGCCTGATACAGCAATAATCGTCATCCTCACCCCCCTCCATCCTGCACTTCGTACAATGAACTGCTTACTCCCCTTGCAAGAAACGCTTGGGTCTGCTCTTCTTCCCCCCTTCACCATTGGCTGCAAGGTAAAAGCCCTGGTGCTTGCCGGTACTTGCTGCCACCAGAAGTTAGGGGACAACCAAGCTTCCCCAAGCTTTGCTGCCATGGATGGACAAGGGCGCCCTCTTGGCTCTCACCCTCCCTGCGTCCTTGGTGGTAGCACGCGGCCCAGCCGAGACCGGGGCAAACCACTGCTCAATGGCGATGCCGAGAGGTTGCTGCAGCGTAAGCCGGCGCCGTTGAAGGGGTTCGCCGTGCACGCTGGACTCTACCCCGCAGGAAGCTCGACCAAATACACCAATTCGGGGCGCGTGTGTGTCTCAGTCTGACTGGGCTAGTACTATGTATACCCATGTCTCTGGTGACGGCTGCATAGGTAGTGTAGTTCGATGCTGGTGGTGGTATGTTGTGTTTGTTTGTGTGAGACTACCTCGGACGACTTTCTCCCCTTCACTCTCCGGCCATGTCTCGGCCAACATACTTCCCCCCCTCCTCGCCATCTGCTCGCCCGACACCCAATACTTCGGGGTACACATCATGCATGGGACGAAGCTCAACCCTTTCGCGTGCGTGTCTTTAAATTACGGGACGGTTGAGCCCTGTTCATTTCGAAGGGTGACCGGATATTTAACCCGAACCAACCCCCCCTCCACCTCCTCCTCCTCCTCCCGTCGCATGGGACGACACATGCACAACTCGCCTGCCGGGCATCGCGTCATCCAAGACCAACGGCCGTTACTGACCACGCTCTGCAAAGCGTAGCCTTACTTACACTGTACCGCGACTTATTCAAGCAGACAAGACACCATGGCCGAGCCCGAGAAGAGGCTCGAGGCAGACTCAGTTGCGTACGTCTTCCACCCCCAATTCAACTTTCATTCGTGATATGCAGTGATGCGAACCGAACCGGCTTGGCTCACACAACGCCCTCTCTCTCTCTCGCGTATAGCTACCCCAAGGATGGCGTCTACAACCACGATGAGCGCAAGAAGAGCATCGCGGAGCTGACCCAGAACATGGAGGGGGAGATCAAGAACCCCCTGCGGGGCATCCCCAAGGCCGAGCTCCTCGACCAGGTCGCCGACTACCAGCGGTCGCACGGCCTCCCCGACGACATCCTCCCGCTGCTGAAGAAGGGCGCCCTCGTCGCGCAGAACCCGGCGCTGTTCGAGGAGCTCGACGAGCTCGACGAGGCCGAGAAGCAGGCGCTGCGCGAGGAGGTGACGCACCGGTGGAAGCACCCCTGGCCGCTCTACTACACCATCATCCTCAATTCCATCGCCGCCGCAATCCAGGGATGGGACCAGGTAAGCTCTGTTCCCCCACCCCGCTGCACCACTTCTGCTTCGTCTCCGCATTGCGCTTGCCTGGGGGAACCGGCGCCGCCTGGTCGCCGTTGCCCCCTTGGCCATCGCGCCTCATCCGCCCTTGGCCGAATGCGAACTTATGGTCTAACGGCGTGGGCTTGCACAGACCGGCTCCAACGGCGCCAACTTGGCGTTCCCCGTCGCGCTCGGCATCCCCGACTCCGCCGGCTCGGCCTGCGGCCCCGTCGCGGACGAGGGCGACTGCGCCAAGAACAGCTGGATCATCGGCCTTGTCAACTCCATGCCCTACATCACCATCTGGATATTGTAAGTCTATGACGCGCACGGTGCGCAACAGCCGGCGGCTTCGTCGAATGTGCGCGTGTGTGTGTGTGAGAGAGAGAGAGAGAGATAGAGAGGAGTCTGTTGACTAATCGTCACCGCTGCAGCGCCTGTTGGATCTCTGATCCCCTCAACGAACTCCTCGGCCGTCGCGGCGTCATCTTCATCGCCGCCATCTTCTCGCTGCTCGCGCCCTTCGGCATGGCCGTCTCGCAGACATGGGGCCAGCTCTTAGCATCCAGGTACGGGTTCTCCCCTCCTTGATAACATTTCCGAGTCTCACCCTCCCTTCCGGATCACTGACCGCTATTCCACTGGCAGGATGCTGCTCGGAATCGGCATGGGCCTGAAAGAAGTCACGGTCCCCGTCTTCTCCGCCGAGAACTCCCCTACCCTTATCCGCGGCGGCCTGGTCATGTCTTGGCAGGTCTGGACAGCGTTCGGTGAGCCTCACTCCAGCCCCCCCCCCCCCAACAATCAGCCAAGACGGGATCGATCCCTTGATATTTCTTGGTGTTTCCTAGGGTTCTCTTGGCTCTTCTGTTGGACACCGCAATGAACATCCCCCCCCCCCCTCCAGAAAGATGTACTAATTCGAGGACACAAAAAAAGGCATCTTCCTCGGCACGTGCGCCAACCTCGCCGTCGGCAAGACGGGCGAGATCGCCTGGCGCCTCCAGTTCGGCTCGGCCTTCATCCCCGCCGTGCCCCTCGTCCTAGGCACCTTCTTCTGCCCCGAGTCCCCCCGGTGGTACCTCAAGAAGGGCCGCCACCTCGAGGCCTGGGGGTCGCTGCTCCGCCTGCGCAACACGCCGCTGCAGGCCGCCCGGGACCTGTACTACATCCACGCGCTGCTCGAGTACGAGGAGACGCTGGTGCAGGAGGCCGGCCTCAAGGTGACGAGCAACATGTTCACCCGCTTCGTCGAGCTGTTCACCATCTCTCGCATCCGCCGTGCGACCTGGGCCGCGGGCATCGTCATGATTGGGCAGCAGATGTGCGGAAGTGAGCACCCCCCCCCCCCCCCTCCCCTTCCCCCCTCTTGGACCCCATGATGTGTATGAAAGTGCCGAGGGCTGACATGCAGGCGCAGTCAACATCATCTCATTCTACAGCGCGACCATCTTCAAGCAGAGCGGCATCAGCGACTACACCGCGCTCTGGGCCAGTTTCGGCTTCGGCTTGATCAACTTCACGTTCGCGTGGCCCGCCGTCTGGACGATTGACACCTTTGGCCGGCGGACGCTTCTGCTCTTCACGTTCCCAAACATGTTTTGGACCCTGCTAGGTTCGTGACCAACGATCCCACATCCCTCACAAGCTTCCGAGTCCCCGACCTCCTTCTAGACTGACACGACACGACGTCTATAGTCGCCGGTCTCTGCTACCTCATCGACGACAGCACCGCCAGGATCGCAGCGGTGGCGACCTTCATCTACCTCTTCGCCGCCTTCTACTCCCCCGGTAAGCCCCCGCAAAAGCCCCTTCCCCTATCCCCCTCCTCTTCCATACTGACTTGCCCCCCCCCCCCCCTCCCAGGCGAGGGCCCCGTCCCCTTCATGTACTCGGCCGAGGTCTTCCCCCTCTCCCACCGCGAGGTCGGCATGTCGTGGGCCGTCGCGACCAACAACTTCTGGGCCTCGGTGCTCTCCCTCACCCTGCCGCGCATGCTCATCGCCATGACCGCCACCGGCGTCTTCTGCTTCTACGCCGGCCTCAATCTCGTCGCCCTCGCCCTCATCTTCCTCTTCGTCCCCGAGACCAAGCAGAAGTCGCTCGAGGAGCTCGACTACGTCTTCGGCGTGCCCACCCGCAAGCACGCCTCCTACCAGCTCGGCACCGTGCTGCCGTGGTGGACCAAGAGGTACGTCCTGCGCCGCGGCGCCGCCCCGTGCCCGCCGCTGTATCACGAGGACAACGTCGCGAGGTAGCGTGCCGGCGCTTGATCCTTTTTTGCATGTGTTGGTTACGCCTTGCAAGCCCGCGGCCGTAGAAGAACTCTGGGAAAGGGGGAGGGGGGCGGAGAAGGAGACGCCTTTCGCTACGGAAAATTACAACATTGGTGTCTGATGCTGTGGTCTCCGTTGGACATCGTACTATACCCTTCGTTAGCTGCTAAACGTCAAATCTTTTTCTCTCGAACGTCGCGCGAGCCCGAAATTTCCGTTCGTGACTCAAGATATCTGTGGTATTTGCAATTGTGCTAAGTTGTATATGATTCATAAGCCTTGGACACAGCTCTACACCGGGCGAATGCCGTAATGACAGAAACGTGTGAATTCTTCCCCGATCCCCGCCAAAAGAACGCAAAAGAACGACTCTAGAGCGTGTATCGGAACTACAAAGGTTAGCATCCGCCTTTCTTACTGGTTGACAAAGGGAGGGGGGGGGGGGGGTGGGTAACTCACGTAAGGGTTCTCAAAGTCCGTGTAATCCTGCTCCCCGTACTCCTTGCCCCGCCTCGCCCTCTCCTCGGCCGTGAGCCCGTCGGCGGCCATGTCGGCGTCCCTCTTCTTGTTGCGCCGCACCAGCACCCAGCGCCACGTCAGGATCAGCGCGAACTCGAGCCCGAAGCAGATGGCGCACCCGATGGTGCCGGGCGTGTACTTGGGCGCGTCCTTTGCGCGGAAGATCTGGCTGCCGACCATGTTGCCGACGCAGTAGCCGACAAAGGTGAAGCTGCTCGTGATGGTGCGCTTCGTGCGCCCGGCCGTATTGCTCGGGATCAGGGACCAGGCGAGAAAGAGGCCGAGGACGAAGGGCACGGTGATGAAGTAGCAACCCCACTTGGTCCACTTGATTGCCGGGTCGTTGGGCAGCAGGGACATGCCGAGGAACCCGGCGAAGGGCGGGAGCACCGAGGAGGCCATGATCCAGAGGCGGACGTTGGCGCGCTTGCTGGTGAGGAGGCCGACGGCGACGAAGATGACGACGGACATGACGGAGCGGGGGATGTCGATGAGGATGGTCTGGAGGTTGGCTTGGGGAACTGTCAGCAACTCGAGCCCCGGCGTGGCGGATACGAGTGAAAAGGGCAGGGGAGACACGTACTGAAGCCGAAGGAAGTCATGATGATGCTGCTAAAGGTCGTGAGGCCGCCGTTGGGCACGGAGCTGAGGAAGGCGTTCAGGCCGGCAAACCAGAAGCAGGGGTCGACGAGGCACTCTCGGACCTGCTTCCACTTCCACCCCTTGAGGGCAGTGCGGTCGTGGCCGGTGTTGTTGGACATGATGCGCGCGCTCGCCTGTTTTGCTGGTCAGTTGCCAATCCGGGAGCATGGGAAAACCCTTTCAAAGGGGGGGGCCTTACCATCTCCTTCTCCGCCGCGCTCAGCCACTTCACCTCCGAAGGTGTGCCCAAAAGGAACAAGCAGAGGCACCCGATAGCGGTGGTGAGGCTGCCCAGAAACTGAGAGCTGTCAGATCCACGGCCCGCCAAGTAAAGGTTCCAAACAGGAGCCGACTCACGTAGGAGATGTACCGCCACGGCTGCGCGCCCTCCTTGTGCTGCGTCGAGGCGCCGATGCCGTACATGATGAGGTGGGCGATGACGCCGAACCCGGCGTTGGCGCTCTGGAACACGAGCGCCCGCGAGGCGTGCTCGCGCGTCTTGTACCAGGTGCCGACCAGCAGGATGAAGCCGGGCGAGATGCAGCACTCAAAGGCACCCTGGAGGGCGCGGAGGACGATGAGGTGGGTGAAGTTCTTGGAGAAGCCGATGGAGAGGACGATGATGCCCCAGCAGATCATGTACACGGAGAGGGTGCGGCCCATCTTGTAGCGCTGGAGGACGATGTTGCTGGGAAACTCGAAGCACATGTATGTGATGTCTGGGAGACGTGGTCAGCTTCGCCCGACGGACGGGGGTGGTCGGGCGGCGGGGGGAGGAAATGGAGCGTACAGAAGATGGTCGTCAGCCATGAGTATTCTTGCCCCTTCAGCCCGGTGTCCTCGCGCAGACCGAAGATCGCCTGCGTGCCGAGGGCGGTCTTGTCGACCTGCTGGATGCCGTAGCAGACCCACATGAGCGGGAGAAGGTACTTGTCGACCTTGCGCTTGAGCTTATGGAACTCCTCCTTTGTGTATCGGGCCTCCACGGAGACTGTGCCGGTCGCGTGTCAGCCGGTCACGGAGTCTTCCCAGGTGGGCTTCGCGGCCGTTCGCAAGAATGGGTCAAGGTACTCACTGAGGTCCGTCTCGCCGTTCATCTCGCTCGTGCTGTCGGACCGGTCCGTGACGGTGGTGGCCTTCTTCTCCGACATGGGAGCTTCCAGATCTTGAGGCGATGCCATGGCTGCGGTTGTCCTCAGAGGAACTTCGAGGTTAGAAGCCGGGTCCGAGGTTTGCAGCAGGCTCGCAAGCGTCAGGAGATGGGGTGGAATGGCGTGCCGTGCTGGAGGCAATACGGTCGTCACTTGAGCACACAGGACCTCACTTATATGAGCATCATAGTCCCCGTGGTTGCCGTCTTTTACTGGCCATTGCCGGAGGCAACGTAACCCCTCCTCCCGAGAAGTCGAGATAAGGGTTTCCGCGGGGAGGGGGGGACTCAGCCGACGATCGCTGCCTCCAACGCTGGATAGCCGACCACGGGGCTATTCCAGTGGGCCTGTGACGGACGGTCAAACCAACATGGAAAGTGAATCATTGCAGCAGGCGACGTTGACATGTCAGTTTGGTTCCGGAGTAGTTCCTTGGGGCACGAGCGTGGGTCCCGTATCGCGGGCTATTCCCAAACCTTACCCGGGCATGCATCCATCGACTCGAGGCGAATGGGGCGAGACGAAGGGATGTCCAGTGACGCGATGGAAAGATTCGAGGAAAAGCAAGGTCGGGTGAAGAATATCGCCCGCCGGATAACGAGACTCAGTCTTTGAAGGGAGGGGTGGCTGCACTGCAGGGATGGAGATGGCGATGTTACGCTGCATGCGCCGCGTAGCTGCATCGCGTCTTGGCCGACGGAACGGTTGATAGGGAGAGGGTCGGTATGCGGCATGATAAGGCGGAGGCGGGGCGACGACCGAGAGTCCCCTTACCGGCCTCAGTTGCCCGACGAACGGACGCCGGAATCAGTCCACGTAACGGCCCGCCCCCTTCGCAATGCAGCTCAACTAGAGGACGAGAGAGAGGGCCGGGTTCCCTTTCGCTGACTGCAAGGATGTCGAGTCCACAACGGCGAACCGGGGGGGGTTAAGCCGGGGGGGTAATTCTTATCACTACCCCAACCCGGGAACATGGGGGAGATACCGAGTAGACCCGAAGATGATAACAGATGCAGATGATGTGTTGCCATCTGTGATGACTTGTTCTCTGTGACGCGGCCAGAAGCGTGACTGAGAAGGACAACGTCGTTGAGTACGATGTCTACTTGGTTGGTTCAAGAAAAAGGCTTAGAGGCTCGGATTACGGTTGAACCTGCTAGGACGTGAGCAGGCGATACGAGAGAAAACCAAACTTTTGTTTTATATATATATATATATAGACACCGGGCAGATAAGCATGACCATGGCCCGCTACACGGCCTTGGAGGCGCGGGACTTGTTGTCCCGGTGCCGCCTCTCCTTGGCGGCCGTTTTCCGGCGCTTCATCCACGACTGATTGAGGTTCTTGCGGTTGTCCCAGAACCACTTCTGAAAATCGCCGCCGGGCCCCGCCGCCGCGCCGCCGCTCTCGGCCTCGGCGTTCCGCTCCGCGTTCAGCGTCGCCTCGATCTCCTCCCGCGTCTCCTCGTCCTCCTCGTCTTCGTCGCCCTCGGGGCCAATGGCCCAAAACGGCTTCGTGTGGTTCGGGTGCGCAGTGTCGGGCGTGGGCGCCGCGCTTCTGACGTTGCGCCACTCAAACTCCTCTGCGGTGAAGGGCGTCATGGGCAGCTGGGCAGCCGCCGCAGCGTCTCCCTCGTCTTCCAAATCGTCCTTGTCGGCACCGCCGCCGAAAAAGCTGAAAGGCTCGGCCTCTTTGGCGGCTTGAGGGTTCCCATCATCAGCCTGCACCGGGCGTTTGTAGAGAGCCTCGAGAGGGTGCACCTGCGACGGGGTGGACGGCGGGGGTATCTTGATAGTAAGACTGACGTTGGAGCCAGCGGATATAGGCCGTGATGCATCGGCGGCCCTGATGGCAGAGAGAGGGGTTTCGAAAACGACTGGCTCAGAATTCTTTGCAGCATCGGCCATCTCTTCGTCGTCGTCTGAACCATCTTCGGGGCTACTGTCGGCTGAGGAAGAGCCGCTGCTGCTGGTAGTGTCGTCCGTTGTCCGCAGCAACCTCGGCGTCTGCTTTGCAGGTGTCACTGGCGGCGCCTTGGCCTGTTCCGGCTCATCGTCTGAGCCCTCGTCCGAGGACGTATCCTCATCGGACGACGTGCCGCTGCTGCTTGTGTCATCTTCATCCTGAGGCGGCGGCGGCGACGGCGGTGGAGGGGGAAGGGCCTTGGCCTTCTTCGACGCCCTGGGTACTTTGGAGTCAGGGATGGGTGCCGTCGCGGTTCTCCTCGTCTTGGGCGGCTCGATGACGTTTCCTTGGGCGTCGACCCATCCTTTGCCCTCGACATACTCGGTAGTGAGCGACTCGACCGGGGCAGGCTTGGTGGCCTTGAGAAAGGTAGGAAACTTTGTCGTCTTCTCGAACTCGTGGATGACGACCTCTCTCGACTTCTTCTTGCGCTTCTTGCGTTCGGGCTCGTCCTCGGCCTCGGTCGTCGGCGGAAGCTGCTTTGCGGGCAGCTTGGTCTTGAGCAAGCACTCCTCCTTTTCGGTGTACTTTGAGCGCTCCTCACGCCTCTTGGTCTTGTCTTTCTTGTCCTTTTTTTCCTTGTCTTTTTTGCTCTTCTTCTCCCTTATCTTGGCCTCCTCGGGGACGGTCCATCCTCGCTTGACCTTGCGATCGTGCAGCTGAACACCCTCAATGACGTTGTCGTCGCGCTTCTGGCGCTTCGTTTCCTCTCTGTCCTTGGACTTCTTCTTGCGCTTCTTCCCCGTCTCTTCTTCTTCGGGGACGGGAGTGTAGTCCTCGAGGGGATGGGCCTTTTCTATGCGCATCTTAACGCCCTTCAGCACAGCACCGTTGAGTTTCTTCTTGAGCTTTTCGGCGTCCGCCTCGGGGAGATCGACGTAGCCGTAGCGCTTCTCGGGAAACGTCTCGATTGTGTGGAACGATAGATTGCGGGCGTTTGGCAGGGCCGAGGACGGGACAACAATCTTCAAGAGGTCCTTGTCGAAAGGAGTGATGTGCAACCGCGTGAAGGCGCTGCTGGTGTCAGATGAAGGTCCAGCAGAATCGAGAGTAGCCGGTGCGACGACACTTGAGGTCATGATTAGATATTATCGGGTGGAGGGAAGGATAAAACGAACAGACTCGTAACGCTGGCTGGGCGTCGTATGCCCGTCAAGTCGAGATGTCGAGAAAATGGCGGTTCCTAGGAGCTCAGCTAACGAAGCTTCACAGAGGAGGATTTTGCCAACCCAGTCGAAAACCTTGTTGTTGCGCAGGGATTTTCATTGGCCCGCACGTCTGGCGCCGGACAGTAGACGCGCACACGCACTGTATTATAGCACTGTCAACCCCACCCCCGGCCCCCCACCCCGCCTATGCTTGCTTATGTCATCTCGCTAACGCGCTCTTGAACCATTGTTTCTCATCATGAACAGCAGCACCTTTGCTCCATGAATACCCCGTAGCAGCTGGGTATCAATGGACTCTTCCAAACATTGATACGAGGTTACTGCCCAGTTCAGTCCTAGTTCTGATACTATCATCGTCCTATAGACTGTACTGAGTGTTCTGTCCGTTGCCGGCCAAGATGGGAAAAGACGATTGTGCCTTCTCACCATTTATTAATACCCGCTATCACCCTTCGCTAATTGAGGAAGCCGTGATGTGATGCATCTTGAACCGTTTCGTTATGAGGCAAGTACACTACCTCACTGGCTCCTTTACCAATACAACATGCTGTACGAACCTCCATCTTGCCCATATTTCCCTTGCGTCTTATTACCCAACCTCGTCAACCCTAGCGACGTCGCCTTATGATTCCAGCCTTCCGTCAAGGCCACGTACGCACCTTGACTTTGGTCTCCTCTCTCTGTTTTCTTATCTGCAATATCCTTTGCCATACTTGTCTCTCGACAGCTCCTTTATTCTTCTCTGAGCTGTCCTTCGAAAATGGGCGGCGGCTCCAACCTCGGTGGTAATGATTTCCAAAGGCCCCCCTCGAGTATCCAGCCCAACGGCTTCATCCATGAACGACCTCGAATAACGCAGCTGCCTGGGGTTTTTGTTCCATCGTGTAATAATGGTTCTGTCATCTACCCGTCAGCCACGCAGAAGAATCCAACACCTCAGCGACGCGTATCTATCGTCCCGCCCGCACCGTCCACCACTCTCAACTGTAGCTTGCTTAGCCATGGCGATGACGCAACCATGGACTGGGTTCCTCAAGCGAGCCCAGTATTCCGTCGACCCTCTCGATGTATGAGTGTAGGAGAGATTGGTGTTGATTCGACCAGCTCAGAATCTGTCGAGGAGATTGATGGTGAAGCGGAATCGGCGGTTGTCTCTGGCGAAAGTAAGAAAAATCCTCGAAACACCATGTTCATGCTTCCTCGACTTGCCGCTAACCACCCTGGACAGCCGACAGTCGCCCTCCCAGCGGGCCGCTTGATCCATACCTTGCACGCGATGGTGCCAAAACGGAGGAAACTATACCAACTGCCTCGCACCAGCCTTCTTCGATGGCGTCAGTACGATCCCCTACTGACATCGCGAGCGACAAGGACGCCGGCACCGTTCCTCAAGATCCAAAAAGTGTTTTTCTAGACAAGAATACAGAAACTCCAGGGCGATCTGGCTACACAATATGGGGCAAATCCCATACGCGAATGCAGCGCATTATGGCAAAGGTCCGAGACCACCTTGCTGGGCATCGGAAGACAGAAGCCATCCCACCCGAAGAGACCAACCTACCCACTGATACCTGTTCACGAAATTCTTGCCAGTATGTCCTTGATGACAGTCAGGTCCAAGGTATTGTTGAGATGGTCTTTCAGGAAATGTGCAAGCATGATTTCAGCTCCCAAAGCATGGCAGCTGGCGAAACCCATCAAGCAATAGATGATTCGGTGCCCAAGTGGCTTTCAAGGAAGCCCAGTTGTCTCAAATCTTCAATTGAGCCCCAACCTTCAACTACAGTTGACCCTGCAACCACCATCAGCGAGCCAGAGACTTCATTCGTTGCTCGAAGCGCCTCAGATGGTCAGGTCTACTCGAAAACAAGGCCTCAACAAGTACCTTGCACAACAATCTTCTGCCAGGGAAGCAGTACTGACATCCAGTGGAGCGACGATAGCGGAACCGGCCTACTCGATACTTCCACCGTCAGTGAGCCTAGTCGCACTCCCGGTCCGGCAGCTACCCAGCAAACACCCGACTTTCATGGCTTCCCTCTTGATCCTCAAATTGAGTCCAAGTCCAGTCTGGAAAAGGAAAACATGAAAGAATTTGTCACCCATGGCGATGACGACAAAAGTCGTAGAATGACGTCTTTCCCAACACTGTCGGAGCGACATTGCACCAAGGATTGGTTGAGTCCTCCTGTCAACCTTATCGACTCGCGAAATGGCGCCGACATGTATCATCTTGGCATCGACGCAAGATCCAATAGTATTCCCTCCATCAGCCGTGAGCTGGCTGCAGAACAAGCACAGCAGCCCTGCGAGGCGAGCGACTCCCTACTTGCGTCAGCCGAAAGTGGAAAGCAACAACCCGCTCAGCTCGCTAATTCTCTCACGAAAGAGTATCCAGGCCCCGAACATGGCTTTATGCAGAAGCTTAGCCGAAAGATCAGCTCCGTCTTCCAAGGTTCGGATAGCGTTAGCCGCCCAACGCGCGCACCGGCACCTTCAGAGATAGAAGGCCAGGTTTCTGGCAAGTTGACTGAGGCTCTCGGTGCAAGTCGACCACTCGCCGGAGACCAAGGTCCAGACGCTGGGTCTTTTTCTGAACCCGAGCCTAACACCGTCTACCAGGCCATGACTTTGTCGAGGCCGAGCAAAGGGGGGCCGCAGCGTCGGAGCACTTGCTCCGAGGACAACATCCCGCATCAGTGTGACGATGATATCAGCACGTCCGGGGTGACAACACCATGTGCCGAGGCAACTTCTTAATCCATCGTGGGCGAGGCTAGAGATTGAATGGAGGATTAAAAGAGTAGCCTAGATATCATTTACTCTCGATTAGGCAACTCATGCTACCTATGTCATAACTCGCCTTTCATTAGCTGTCAAATGCTCCAACATGCGTGAGTGACTGGGGTGAGGAGGCGAAGCTGGAATAGAAGGAGCAACTCATCATCCACGTTGGTCGCTTTGGTGCTTCTTTTGAAACCGACCCCCAGCCCAACTCCCATCCACTCGTCAACAATCCGTTGCCCTCGTCAGTTTTTGGTACTTATTTCATGGCAAACTTTGGTGTTGCTGAATCCGCCCACCTGCCGCATCGCAGGACCGGGCAGGGAAACAGCCAATTGAACTTGTTAGGAAGGACAATGTTCATCCTTTTAACAAAGACAGCAGCCTAACAAACTTGCAAAAGGGCTTTCTAGACATTTATCGCTATCTCACTCGGTCAACTGCTCCAGACTATCACTACGCCATACTGCCGTGGATGCTTCCTCCTTCCTACCGTTCTTGAAACCGAGTCCGGTAGTAGCAGAGAAGAAGTCTAGTCTTTATAGCAGCCATTCAACTCGCCTCTGTCGCATATCGATTGCTCATACTAACGTCTGTGGATTGGGAGGCACCCTCCAAATCTCCCATACCGACGTCACCATCTGCATCTTCCGTATCCATTTAGTCCACACTCGCCAGCTTTACCTTCTTTAGTTTGGCAATCATGAAAAAGAAAGGAGCCGCTCACTTTCATCTAATTTGGCTATCCTCTTTTCAGATCGCAGTTGGAGCCTTCCCGCCCATCAGTCTCATACACTCAACTTCTCTCACCTTCTGATAATAAAGCAACCCGAAGTAGTTCGAAGAAAGCTACATCATCGAAACCCATTCGTTGTTCCCGGGAGACGGCATCATAGTGTCCTCCAAGTATCTCTACGTCTTGGACATCTTAGGCGAAGCGATCTCCCACAAGGTCGAATCAGAGGAGAATCGTATTCTTCCAGAAGTCTCCGTTCTCCGTTTCGATGGAACTATGACTGAAGAGGCGCGAGACGTTATCCTCGCCGAACCGTGGTGGACCCGCGCAGATAAGCTGCAGGCCATCTCTAGATGCTATCATCAGGGGCAGACAAAGGTCTACGTCTATCGAATCGTGTCCCTCAACTTAGTAATGGCGCTCCACGTGCGCCGCTGCGCGAATCAAAGGTTCGGTACCACCAATGCGGTCGTCAAAAAGCTCGTCAGAGCCAATCAGGAGGATCCGACCGTTGACATACCTCTGTTCACGAATGACTACGTCGTCGAGGCCCCCTCTCACATTGTGTTTACGTTGAAGGTGGACACGATCAACATCGATGGCGAGTCCTAAGAGGTGAAGGCCGCATGGAATCAGGGGTGCAAGGCTAGGTAACATAGGAAAGGGAAGAAGCTGATGGGATGAGCTTCAAGCTGTAGAAGATTGCTATGATGAAGAATGGATGACGGGTTTTATTGGCAATGGCTTGCGACGCCCAGGGCCGGCAGCGAGATCACAAAATGCAAGCAGAGAAATTAAAGCAAAGGGTGGCCCGGCAGGAAGTTTCAATTAAAAAAACACGGGGATCCTTCCTCTTTGCATATCTCATCCCACACTTTGCTTTCATGAGTCGGTCTCAACAATGATCAGCTTCACGTATTCTTCCGGACGGGACTGTTTATTTGAGAGGTTGCCGGCAGCAGGCGGATCCCCGTCACGCCACGCTCCACTAAAGCTTCCCCACCTCGGGCTATTACGAACATATATCAAAATTGAGCCATATATTTCATCAACAACGGGCGCTTGGTCTAGGGGTATGATTTTCGCTTCGCGTTTCGGACTGTTCCGGACGTGGATTGTGAAAGGTCGTGGGTTCAATTCCCACAGTGTCCATTTTTTGCTCTTTGTCCCATGTGTTTTTTCTGTTTTTTCTGTTTTTTCTGTTTGGTCGGTTTGAAGTTGTTACGAGATTCCGTTGATGATGTACGGCAGTCTGCAGAGCTTACTCCCTCAAAACAGAAAAGATAAAGGCAAAATCCATGAAGCAGCATCGCGACCTCCGACACGCCAAGGCATCTCATCGTTCACCTCCACTTTCATCTTAACTCTTACGTAAAGGCAGAGGCCCAACAGATGCGTGTTCTATTGTATGTATCTACAGGTCTCCCTCCCTCTTTCTCTTTCTTAGGGTACGACTTGAGTTGAACAAAGAGATGCCTTATCGGTACTTAGATGATACATAGTCCCGCTACACATTTCTTTGAGAACAAGCGCCTTCTAGGAACCGAAAGAAATTCGTCCCATACACACATTATAACAACCTAAGCGTGTAATTAAGTAATAAGTATTTGGTAAGCATGTGATGCTGTGATCATTCCTCCCCACATGAGGTCTCGACGACCTCGTTTCATCGAGAGAGACGTCTGCGTTCGCCTTATTCGGTGCAAACGCAATGCTTCCAAGAGAAATAAGGGGGTTCTGGTAAAGCCGACCCATACGGCATGTTTGAAAATAAGCAAATGAAGCACAGTCAGCTACAGAAAGGGGGGCTAAAATAGATCTACAAGTCCACAGAATAGGTATCGGGCCCGTAAGCTAGATCCAGAGGCCCCGAAATTTAAGTTTTATGAAACGCGCACTTCTAAGGTACGCTTTTTTTCGGAGGCGGGACACATATTACTTGAACACGGTAAAAGGGCGAGAGAAAAGGAATAAACGAGGTTGTTGATAGGGATTTAAGATCCCAAAGAGTCGCTAGGAGTCCAGCCGCAAAAAAGAACGTTCCAAGTCGGGCACGCACAAAATGAGGCACTCGTCAGTGCCCAAAGGGTTGGGCGCTGCAGAGCAATTCGAGCAGCAGTTTATTAACCGGCAGAAATCGGGGCAGATAGTATCTCGTCTGAGGGTACCAACAGAAGCAGCGTTCATACGTCCAGCTTGACCACTCAAGCCGCACCCACTGGGGGTGCACTCCAGAAGCGGAAGCGGGGCAACTCGGTTGTCGATGACGCTCGAGATCAAAAGAAGACCGGTATGTGCATATCATGTTATATATTTACCCTATACCATGAGTAAACTACTGGTGTCAGGTGTGGTTTCCAAAGCCCCATCCGGGTCATCTATCGAGAATTCGGCGGCGGCCACGAACACAATGCTTGAGATCGAGTCCGAGTCAAGTGATCACATGTCAGACGATGTCAGCCGAGACAATGATACATCTCCGAGTCCGCAGACGTCCACTAGAGATTCTACAGAAGGCCCAGGCAGCGACTCTGACGTCGATTCAGGAAGCGAAGGGGACAATGAGGTGGTTGACGATGGAATGTCTCCCTCGAGCCTTGAATCTGGTCAGGAGGAGTACGATCAGAAGACTCTCCTTGATTAACTATAGTGATGTTCTCCACGGGCAGAAGGACTATCATGGTATTCACAATGAATATTGAGACACAGATGATGACATGATCGAAGGGACTGGGATTTGTGCGGACTCGGAGCCGGAACCAAATCCTGAAGAGGATTGATGCATGTCAATCAAATCTTTATATGAGATATAATACCGATTGGTCACCCGGGAATGGGGGCTTCTTTCCACGGCATTCTATCTTTTCAGAGTGTTCCGATTCGACCAAAGCCTACCCGATGGCGATCGACCGATTTTGCTGATGGGGACGTATCCAACCTCTGAGATTTACCTCAAGCGGTCAGTAAGCTGAGGATCGTTCAGGCGACCAAACCCCTTCCGCAAATTTTGACCGTAATATGCTGCAGATAGTCACATCGTCTCGGTAGTCTGTTCGTCGGTTGTTTAGACGAAACCCCGGAATCGCAACCCTTCTGCCTTTGAGCAGCGGGGTCTGGGGATTCGCTGCCCAGCATGTCTGATCGGCAATCGCCTTGAGGCCTGTCGCATCATCCAGCCGCCATGAATGGAGTGTCGACACGCGTCGTGGGCCTTTTCGCGATGTGTGGCTCGGAAGCTTATTGTTCTACGGCGGAGCACGCCACACTGCCGGGAACCGGATTTGGGTTAAACCAAAGGCAAACATTCGGTTGGAGCCGGCGATGCGAAAGTAATTACGGCGGCAGACTTGTCCAATCAGGAAAAGTCTTACGGAACGCTGACACGCGGCTGAGGAATAACCATCGACGTCGACTCATGAAAATACTACTGCTGGCGTGGATCAGAGGGTTCGATCATGAAACAAGAAATCAGACAGTTTCGCCTGATATTGCATTGATTGCTCCCATTCAATGAGTGCGGGCTGTTCCGGTTGAGCTCGGCCGAGGGGCTATGCTGCTTGGGGAATCTCCCGGCGGTGGATTTCACATTGCTTTGTGCCGTGCCTGAGCACACTGCGTAGAAGAACTGTCGTTGCATATGCCGCTCTTCATGATCGACAGCTGGGCCGAGGTTTATTTGCGGTGTCGGGAATGCCCAACCGGCCGTGCGCTGACTGACACATGCCGTTCAGCGCCCGTTCCTTCACAAGATCGAATCATTTGCTTTGCCCGGCATGGTGAAAGATTACCACTGGACCGAGAAGGACAACCACCTGGCTACGGGAGTCCATTTGCCGGGTTTGATCTTGATCTGAGTCTCGATCTCACTTCAGGCGCCTCTATTATTTGTTCCGCGCTGTCGGTGTTACTGGGGCATTCACTGTTTACGCAAGTTTTTGCTTATGCACTGTTCAGGAGGCTTGCTATGCCGTTGTTGTTTTCTAGCGACGGTTTTTTATTTTTTATTTTTAAACATCAAGATGTTAGTAGTGACACCTCGTTGGTCTGCGACATCACCTGGTAGCAAGAAAATATTCAAACTTTGGCGGTTGCTTGTCTGAATATCTTTTTACGTATTTGTACGCTGCTGATAGTTTGGCGGACCCTGAGACAAGAATAGGGGCAAGAAAGATTATAGAGAAGGCTTCTATCCCCCAAAAAGGTGGCTCGGGCCATCCCCTTGTCAACCTACGTGATGAAACGGGGATTGAGGGCTTTTGTACTACCATATTAAATGCTTCGAAGGGGTTCAATCTAATACGCTATTAGTTGGGATGGCACATCAGCAGTCCGGTGTGACTATCCCCCCCCTTTTTGGGAAGTTCAACGGTCTTTTTAGGTTCGTGGCTGTTGTTTGGAGGAGGTTGAGTTGCCAATAGGGAGCTTTCCACCGCCATAAATCTACGCAGCGAACATGGGTGTAAACCGAGCTGATAAAATATATCTAGAAGCCATATTTGGAGCGAGTGATATTTGGTGGCTTTATTAAAACTGAGGAACGTTAAGAGTGTGAATGACCAGAGTTCGCATTCCAGACTTTTACTCTCCAGCTTGGCGATCAGGCGGCCATCTGAAAACAACGCAACTATCACGAAGGTCGTGGCTGAGTGAACCAACCATAACCCAAATAGGATGCCATTTCTTGTAGTTTCCTGTAATTCCATGGACACACTCTTCTTTCTGCATACCAAGCGGTGAGAGGCACCTTAGGCATTGCGATTAGTCCCTTCGTGACTTCACCTCGTTGGGATGTTTCGTCGAATGATGGCCGGTCCTGGCAATCAAGCGTTTCAGCTTTGATACTCAAACTATACGAAATCAGAAGCCAGGCCGTCGGGTAGTTAAGACCTATCCCATTGTAGGTCCTATAAGAGAAATGAAGTCCCAGCTGCGCCAACGTGATTGGCTCCCCCCACGTCTCGACCAAGTCCCCGTTCATGAGGTTGTTCCAAACGTCTTGTTCATACTGCAGGGAAAACGGCGACCGCCCGGAGGTCTCCTCAATCTCCCCTGCAGATGGCAAAGGGTCGAGTCCCAAAAGCATACACGCAACCCCACACCGTGCACGCAAGCACAAATCGGATGAGTTTTCACCTCACCCTCATCAAGCAACAGCTGACCCCCCTCAACCGGCATCATGGGCCAACCCAAGGACGCGAGCGTGTCAAGTCGTCCCAAAGGGACCCTATTTCGATGCCTTCATGCGGTTGTGTTGAACGCCAACATGATGTTTTGTGTCACATCGCCAAAAGAGGCAACGTTGGGGAGAAAGGCAGTTGTTGACCGCATACTCTCTACGCAGAAGCTTTACCGCCCCACTACGCCCAGAACAGGAAGTTCTGGAGAGAACATGAGTACTAAATATGAGTGGCCGGTTGAGTCGAGATATTGATAAAAGCGAGCTGAAGGCCACACCGCTTCCTATCGGGGCTCTTGTTCGACGTCGTTCTCCCTACTACTTACGCTAGTCTCCTTCGCGCCCACGACATAATCTAATCCAACGGTTTCCCTCCGTCTACTGTATCCGCAATAACCCACGTCGAAAATGCTCGGATCCAAGGTTCTCAGCGGGGCCCTGTACGCCTTGGCGATCGCGGCTGGTCCGGTCCTCGTAGCACGCCAGAAAGATGTCATCACCGGGGCCATCGGCATGGTCCAGAGCTCGCTCCAGAAGCTCGACACCGCCGTCAACAAGCTCTCGGCCACCGACCCGAACACCGCCGTCGGCGTCCTCAACGCGGCGCAGGGCGCGCAGACGACCCTCGAGAAAGCGGCCACCCAGATCTCGGGGGCTGACAACCTGGGGCTGATCGGGGCCCTCGGCCTCCAGCAGACGGCCGGCGACCTTGTGACGCAGGTCGAGACCACCCTCGGCGACCTCGAGAAGAAGAAGCCCGTGTTCGACCAGCTCGGCGTCAGCCCCGTCGTCGCCGACGCCCTTCAGCAGCAGAAGGCGGGCAGCGGCCAGCTCCAGGAGATGCTCCTGAGCAAGATTCCGGCAATCGCCCGCCCCATAGCGGAGAAGAGCACCGGCCAGCTCAGCACCGCCATTGATAGCGCCATCAAGACGTTCCAGAAGCCCGCAGCCGCAAAGCCCGCCGCTCCAGCGGTCCCCGCTGTCCCCGCCCCGGCAGTCCCCGCTGTCCCTGCAGCCCCCGCGGCTCCCGCGGTTCCTGCTCCAGCCCCCGCGGTTCCTGCTCCAGCCCCCGTGGCTCCTGCTCCAGCCCCCATCATTTCCAAAGCTGCGGCGCCCGCGGCCCCGGCAACGCCAGCTGGCGGCGCTGCTGCAGTCGCAGCAGCAGCAGCAGCATGATTGGGGTGAAGAAGTACCACCGTGGAGGACGGGCTGGGGGCAGAAATAAAATGGCCAACTGGGCCGGGGTGGCGGTGAAATCGAGGATGGAAAGCCATGCTTGTCCGAGGCGCGGCTGGGGAAGGGAACCGTGTAATCGAATCGAAAGTGTTTTGGGTGCAATCGAGTTTACTGCAAGAACGATGACCTGTCAAACATGTACTGTATGATTACATGAGGTTTTTTTTTTTTTCGTCTACGGATAATATTCATATGCAGTTAAAGCGAAATGATTTACAAATTATGAGTATCCCGTAAGAATAGGCTAGAAGTGATAGGGAAAGCTTTATCTCGTGTGCGGGTTCAAGATTGCATTGTACCATGACATTGAGATATCTAGTTTCGCTGCAAACATTACTTTCATACAGCCAGGCGTATGGGACATACGGAAATATACCGGGTTCGATTCCCTAGAGACTGATGGTGAAGCCAAGGAGTGAAGCGATTTTGCCAGACTGACCATTGTGAGGCTCTCGCCATGATGTCACGGATGTGCCACACTTTGCCTAGTTCAACGTTTGTCAACTTGCAGATCTCTGCTACCCACCCGCCAGCGATGAATATGACCGTTGGGCCTAGCGCAGAGTTCAAGGCAAGTTGCCCAGGGGGTGGAAAGTTTAACTCAGCCAAAAGCCTAAATCATGGATGCAACGCAGCCGAGAGAGACTAAGCCAAATAAGCATTACGATAAGCTCAAGCACGGGCCAAGACGATGCAACGTTGTCATTCGGGGGGCCAATCGCAGCTCTGCCGTCGATCCGTACCGCCATCGAGGCAGCGCACAGGGTGAGACTTGCTGCCTCAATCGAAGCTCCCAGGGCTTGTATGGCCGCCGCTGGTTTTCGCATCCTAGAATCAAGCTTCGGATATCCCCGACTATGCCTATCAGAGCAATTTCGCACTTGAATCTCGACGCTTGCACAAGTGACCCCCTTTATTTCCTCTTTAGTCCCCTCGCTTGAGTAGCTTCGTAGTGACATCTGAATGACGGCTTGGCTCGCCGAGCTGGAAAACGTTAAGAAGAGTTGGCTTTGGTCATATCATATTGATTCAGAGGGCCAGAAGTAGAACGGGTCGATAATGACGCAGCATTCCTATGTCGGCTCTGACGTGGCTCAGTATGAGCTTGTGAGTATTTGATAGCTCTGCGAGAAACAGGAAATCATGCAGCCCCCCACACATATCCGACATGGAGGCTAATATTTCAATGTCATGATCGTATCTGCTTATACGGGAGGGTGCTGAAGAACAAACGCGTTCGAAACCGAAGTATGGTCACAGAGCCGTCAAGCTACCACTTTTTCTCTCAGCGCGACTCTACAGCCTTCGAAAACGCTGGAAATCTGTCATCAGTCTTGTTTCGTGGCCAGTATCCTAGAAGTTTCGGCTTGTATCGGGCTTGCATCGGACCAAGATGTCTCTACATGGACTCACTTGCCCGTACTTGCATCCCCTATCGTGGCCCAGAGGCAATACATGATCCCGCCCAAGCCTCACCTTGTGAAAAGAGATTGAAACAATCGTTTAGGGCATGAGACTTGGAGCGATATGTTTCGCCGAATGATACAGTCTACTTCCGTGTCACGCGAACATCTATCCAAAATGCCTTGGCCGGCTTAGTGGAAATAGCGGTGCGTCTTCCGGGATGTTAGGGTCGTTGTAAATTTATACCCCTTTCTCAACATCTGCAAGTGTTTCCGGCCATAATCAAAGATATACTGACCGGAGCAACCTTAAAATGCTTAGAACGATGTTTACCGATCAGTTAAGCGCCGAACATCGCAGTGCTCACCAATCGGCGACTCATGCCATGATAGCAGACTAAATATGGTACAGAGCTTCAAAGCCCCAATTGGTCGTCTATTTACAAAGCTGTTAATCAAGACGATAGCATGCTTTTCATTCTAACCAGCAGGACTGGAATTGTGTCATATTTCGTGGCTAGGATCATGTTGCACTCGCGATCGCCGAGAGTTCGTAAGTGGCATACCGTTATTCCGAACTCCGAAGGAACGGACGGAAGTACGTCCAACGCGGCTATTCATGTCGCACAGGTACACGACATAAGCACAGCACAAGTGTCATATCCGATAGCCGGCACGATAAGAGGTTTGTAGAAGAAACATATTATGATGGAGATATTTAGGTGGTCCACTACCTCAAAGTTTCATCTTAACCATAAAGGTCAGGAGAGCTTTTGAGACAGCAAGGTGCTATAAACCTGACGCTGACTGGTTTACCTGCAACTGTCTCATTTAATCATCTCACCATCTATATATTATCCGTCTTGACAATACAGATGTTTTAGTGAGATGATCATAACTGGCAGTCCAAACTTCAAGGGGTAAGAATTCAAAGTGCCAGGAAGCGCCATGGAATAACACATGGTTTCAACACTTGTTCCCTTCACAAAGGTACTAGCTGCAAGGAACGAACCCTGCGTACGCAGCCTTCCAATCTATGACGGCATGCTTCTTTCTGTTTCCATGTCGCATGATCGACAAGCTTGTTTTCCCCGGCATTCAAAAAGGGGCAGAACTTCTCGGAACCAGAAAAACCACGCGCACCCCCTGATGATTAACATCACGATCCTGGCCACATGATGCCCATGCATCTCCACTTTTGCCAGATCACACCAATGGTGATTCCAGCGCCAAGCCGTAGAATCAATCAGGAACTCGTGGACACGACCCTTGACTCAGTTATCATTGAAAATCCTGTTTATCCCTGACCTACTTGGAATGGAATACCGGAACAACGATCACCCAATCGAAGGAACAGGTACCCATCACTGAACGGGGCGCAAGCCGTAGGGCAGACCGCCAAGTAGGGACGAGCGTGGTTCGTCTCGTCTTTCCTGGCGGAATCCCGCTGCTATCGTAATCAAGCGCGCGGTACAGAACTGCTCCATGTTGACCTCCGTCAGACGAGCATGACAAAGATTATTGAAGACCAAGGATGCAAGATTAAGGGATTATCTTGGACAGTTGTACCGTACCAACAAGCGGCTTCAAGTGGGTAGCATCGTGTTACTTGGGTTATATAAGAAGGTGCCGAGGTTCATTCAAACCCGCTTGCTTCGTCGGCAGCCTCATCACAATCGTTTTGGTCTGGTCAACTCACGTCTATCACCATGGTTCGCTCTCTATTGACTCTTGCCCTGCTCGGCACGCGAGCTATAATCGGCGCTTCGGCCGAGGTCGAGACCCGTACGATCGACGAGATTTACCAGGCTGCTCTTGCTGAGGGCGGCGTCGTCACTCTGTTCCAGGGCGGCGACGAGACCACCCAAGCCAACGGCCTGAAAACCAACTTCGAGAAGAGGTTTCCCGGCATGACCCTGAGCGTCACCGTCGATGTCTCCAAGTACCACGACGGCGAAATCGACGATCAGATCGCGGCCAACAACGTCTACGTCGACAGCGCCATCCTCCAAACGCTCCACGACTTCCCTCGCTGGGCTTCTGAGGGTGCTCTGTTGGACTACGCCCCTCTCGGCTACGACCAAATCCTCCCCGAGTTCAAGAACAACGAGACCGCTGCGTACTACGGCCTCTTCATCATCACATGGGGTGGCCAGTGGCACTCTGGCAAGCTCCCCAACATTAAGGCCCCGGTGGAGTGGGAAGACTGGGTCAACCCTGAGCTCAAGGACAAGCTCGTTCTCACCTACCCCAACGACGACGATGCGGTCCTCTTTGCATTTGATCAAATGTAAGCTGCACAACTTGCTCCGACCATATTCGACCACAACTAATAATCTTACAAAAACAGTCTGAAGCAGTATGGCCCCGCCTGGTTCGACAAGCTCCTCGCCCTGAACCCCCGCTGGGTCCGCGGCACCCAGACCCCGGGCACCATCTTCAAGAAGAACGATACCCAATGGGCAGCCACTTTTACCGCTTCCGGCAACCTGAACCCGGTTTCCCCAATCAAGTCATCCTTCCCCGTCAAGGGCCAGTTCGTGTCGTGGCCCCAGCGTGGCGGCATCCTCAAGAACGCACCCCACCCCGAGGGCGCCAAACTCCTGCACTCCTACATCCTCAGCGCCGAGTTCCAGGCCGTCCGCGGCGGATGGAGTGTCCGCGGCGACGTCCCTCCCCCGGCCAACCACCCTCCCATCTTGGAGGTGCCCGGCACTGACCCTACCGCCTTCGAGAGGTTCATGTCTGACCGCGCGGCTGTTGAGAGACTTCGCTTCTGGTTCGAGGACCGTATTGGCACTGCCCAGGGTCTCAGCCCCCTCGTTGATGACCTTTGAGCGCCGGTTTGCGAAGATGAGCCGAGGTGTATATATTCTTTTTCACAGTACATACAGCCTTGCATGAGGGGACGTCACCTGCTGGCCTCTCTAACAAATAAAACGTTTTGAACATTCACAATAGGTTTTGTGAAAGTTAGCAGATGATCGCATGAATAAGTGGACATTCACAGGCCTCCCTCGACAAATGGGGTTACATCTCGATTCGACCACCTCGTTTAGGGCTAAATGCGTGGATGTTCCTAACAATACAGGCGGGGTGGATGGGTTTGAAAGCAGTGTCGCCATTCATAAGTCGTTCATCATGGCAGAGGCAGCCCTGCTCCGCGAACAGAGAGGCGGGCGGATAAGTACTGCTCGCGAGGCTGGCATCACGCGTACGTTCAATCTGCATCTTGCTACTGTATGATACGTAACGGGCGTTCCCAAGAGAGCTTGTGAGTGGTGAGTGGCAGCTCACGTACATACTTCTCATATCTATTATAGGCATTGATATCCACATCCAAGTGTACGTCTGGAGAAGTTTACACACTAGCCGATTTGGACCTGATACCCATGTGCAAGTGATGCACCATTTCACCCATCTCGTTCTTGCAAAGGGCCGCTGTTCTGACTATTGACCATGGCCACGACATCTTCTTGGCCAGCGGCCAGTGAATGACACAACGGCAAGTTCCATACCGGTACTCCAACTCATTCAGTTTCCCTCTTGAGCTACTACAGGTCTGATCGGTTGCAGTCGCACCGCGATTCCCCCAGCCGGTTTGACCTGCACCCCTCTTTACATCAGCAACAGGACGACATGACACGATGTAGGGAAGGAGAGCAGCAACGGCGACTCACCACTACGATTCCAACCTGCTCCGGCTCGTGGGCCTGCGCGGGCGTCCACTGGAACGAGGCTACCAGCGCGGCGACGACGCGACGCATCTCGGCCTTGGCGAAGCGCTCGCCCGTGCACCCCTTGGGGCCCTTTAGGAACGTCAGCATGCCGTACCGGTGGCCCTCCGCGCGCCCTCCGCGCTCGTCGAGGGCGCCGTGGGGCGAGCGGACGTGCTCCCCGACGGGCAAGGAAGACGCCGAGGCGCCTCCGTCGCGATCCCCGTGGGGCGTGATCCACCGCCGGGGATCAAACGTGGACGCCGCGGGGCCCCAGATGGCCCGGGACCGCCCCATGGCGTAGGGAGAGAGCACGATGTAGGTGCCGGCGCGTACGGCGTGGCCCCCTACCGACGTGTCGCGGACCGCCTTGCGCAGCGTCACGGGCAGCGGCGGCTCGAGCCGCATCGTCTCGTTCAACACGGCGTTCAAGAGCGTCATCTTTTCGTACCGGCTCTCGGGGACCGACGACTCGCGGCCGGGGCCAAGGCCGAAGACGCGCAGCTCGTGCCGCAGTGCCGACTGCAGTTCGGGGCGCCGGCAGAGACAGTGCATGACCATCGAGATCAGCGCCGCCGTGCTCTCGTGACTGCCGCGGTTACGCGATTGGCGGTCAGAAAACTTCCGAGAAGATTTTGGTTTCTGGGGGGGGGGGGGGGTCCTGGGAACACTCACGCTGCGGCCATGAGTATGACCAGCTCATCCGCACATTCCCGGGCGTCGAACTTTTCCGAGAGGATGACCTCGGTCAGGAAATCCCGGGGTGCCTCTCCACCGCCTCGTATCAGGTCCATGCGCTTCCTGACTGCGCCGAGGGTGATCTCGCGGACGACACGGCTCGCCTCGTCCATCTCCTTGTCGAGCTTGTGCGGAAGCATTCCGGTCATCCAGACGGGGGCTGTGTTGTGCCAGGCGTATTGGCTCATCTTTTCCTCTGAGCCGGTGAAGATGGTCGTGTACGCTTGGAGGATGGGGTGCGCCTCGCGGCTCTCGACGAGGCCAAAGTCCTCGCCGAACCCGACGGCGCAGGCGACGTCGAGCGCGAACCGCGTCGCCCAGTCGCAGATGTCCACCGTGGCACGGCCGGCTTCCCCGTCGTGCCCCGCGGTCCCCCGGCCGTCTTCGCCGGTGCCGGATTCCTCGCACACCCTCCGCAACACTTGCACCAGACGCCGCGATTTGGCGCACAGCAGCGGCTTCAGCGCGTCCACGTTCCGCGGCTGGAACACGGGCCCCACCGCTCTTCGACGCATCTTGTGCGCTTCGCCCTCCTGAACCACGAGGCCGCCCGCGAGGAAACGCCGCGTGTAGCGCCGGAAGGCGCTGGTCTTCTCGAAGTCGTAGGCGCGGCCGAACAGGACGTCCCGCAGGCCCTCGGCGCCTGCCACCACCAGGTATTCCGCCCCTAACACGCCGCGGAAGAACAGGAGACCGTCGTTGGGTATGTGGTTCATCCACTCGGTGATTTGGCGGCCGAGTGGTGTACTAAAGACGGCGCCGACATGGCCCGTCAGCAGGTTCCCCGCTGACTGTGGCTCATTGTTAGCACGAGGTCCCTTGGATATATGTGGTTCAGTATCTTGGTGCTTCCAGAGGTTCTACACGTACTGGCGGTTGCGGCAGGTCACGCAGGATGCTCCATCCTGGTCTGAACAGGCATCTCCAAAGTATGTACGCCACAACGTCTGCTAGGAGCATAATAGGAACGATGAGGACTGCCCCGCCATGATTTTTGAGACATTGATTATGAAGATTGACGGCCTTGATAGCAGATATTACATGGATTGCTAGCACACCTATAAGGACAGCTGTCTTTAAGAGTGCCATGATGCCCGAGGCCGGGTGGTTCAAACCAGCAAGCCTACACGATAATACTCAGCAGCTCCGCATCCAGCCTGATGCTTCTTATAGTGCAGCTTGGGAATCTGTAAGCTCTTGGCACGATACGTCTCTTCGTCTTGACAGCTTGTTGATACGTTGTCAGATCAAATATTAGATACAGTTCCATTGCCGATCGACCTCTCCGTCGTGTCCGGCAGCCAATCAATGGCGCCGTCTGCCACATGCTGACGGCATACCAGGCGCCAGGCCTTGGGAATACTGCTTTCACCAGTCATCTCCCCTTCGAGGGGGTCAGCAAACGAGATATCGGACATCGCTCTGCACCAACGCGGAGACACGGAGGCCTGGTAGCCCGCCCCCCCAATGCCCCGAACGACCCAAGATAGCATGAAGCGTAAGCTGACATCACCCCATTTGCTTTTGTCTTCCAGGATCTCACCGCCCAGCGAGGGAAATAAGAAGTTGTCACGCGCTCTAATCGTGCCCCTCTTGCCGACATCTGCCACCCGCGGCGAGCCACCGGCAACATGACGAACGGCATCTCGGCAGCAACCTGTGCGCAGGTCCTGTCAGCCCCGGCACTCCTGCTGTTCGCGCTGAACGCGCCCTCGGTCTGCTATCGAAACCGCGCCACGAGGGCGCTGGCGGCCCTCCTGACGGCCGGCGCCGCGGGAAACGTCGTCGCGAGGGTGAGGGTCGCCCACCCGTCGCTGGCGTTCATGACCGGCCTGCTCGAGAGCTGGACGGTCGTCTGGGCGGCCGTCCTGCTGCTGCGCCACAACCCCGTCGCGGACGCCCGCCGGCGGCGCTGGTCCGAGGAGCCGCGGCGCGACGGGGAGTACGAAGAGGGGGGGGTGGTGTGGCAGCGGTACCCGCGGCGCAGCTGGATGGCCCGGCTCGCGTGGACGTCGAGCTTGCTCATCAGCTTCCGTGGTGTCGGATGGCAGTTTGGGAACCCGGGTGCGCATGGTGTCTTGCACTTGTCCATCTTGCCGGTGTGTCCGGTCTACTGACGCGGGATGATACAGAAGAGAACGAGAAGGCTCCGGGCGCGGCAACCCGGGATCGACCGAAAATAGCCAACGAGAAGTTCGGCATCGCATTGCCCGTGCTTAAACTATCGCGAGATGTTCTGGTGTTTCGGACTGTCTTGGTGATCGCAGCGCAGCTAGACAGGCGACTCGTCGGGCCCGGCTGGCAACTCCAAGCCCTGCATACAACGACCTGGATTGCAACCAGCGTACCGTTTATCAATTTCTGTCACTCGGCATGGACCGTGGTCGGCGCTTTAGGGCAGCTGGCGAACCCTTCCCCCGCGTTCGATTTACAGCAGTATAATCCAAGCCCTTGGGGTCCGGTGGGCGCCATTATAGAATACGGGCTTACCGGTGAGCATGATTCAATCTCCCTCCGTCACCGAGTTACTGAAGGATTTCCCCCCTCTCTAGGGTTATGGGGCGTGACCTGGCATAACTATTTCAAGTTCGGCTTTCAGTCGGCGTCGGACCTGGCGATCCCGCGCACGAACAGCCCCGGGCTTAAGCCTCTCCTCCGGCTGTTGCGCATGTTTTGGACGTTTCTCCTCTCCGGCATGATGCACTACTGCGGCTCGCACATGCTGCCGGGGCCGACGCGGCCGAGCAACGAGTTGCTGTTCTTCGCCCTGCAGGGGGTGGCTGTCATTTTGCAAATCCTCGTCTACGATCGGTTCGTCGACAAGCGATACCGTCGCGTCTTGAACCCGCTGCTGGTGTCGGTGTGGCTCTGCTGGACCGAGCCGCTCATCTTTGGGGATCAGAGGAGTGGGGGAATGTGGACCATTTCCTGATGTTATGACACATCTCCGTCTGTCGATTGCGTCTTTTTCATGAGCATCGTCAACCGTAAAAGATGGCACATCTTATACGACTTGTACAATCTGGTTGCGGCCTGTGACCTCGGATCAAGTCAAGCATACATTGGTGTCACGATCTGAGGTGTTTGCATGAACAAACGTCAGCTCGTATCTCAACTTGGCAAATGCCCCGGAGCATGTTTTCTTAACTTTGTTCTCGACACGGACTGCACTTGGTGCCTCATTTTTATCACATAGTGTCAGAGTCCTGTGAAAGCGTAGCGAAAGTGTGAGAGGCGAAGCTCATTGACAATTCGGATGCCTCGGCCGCACTATAGACTCTAGGCGCAGTTGTCAATGTATATAGCCTCATGCTCGTTGAGGTCTTGATAAGAGACATAGAATCCCTGTGGTCAAGGGAGTGCAAGTAGATTTTTCCACTAATCCGGGCATTTACAAGACCGCAGAGTATAAACACAGCAAGTGACCTGAAACGGCGGAGGTTCTCTCGAGACCGCCCCCAGGGGATTTTCCAGAGTCTTCTGCGACTACTTCGACCCGTCTTCTCGTCGTAGAACTTGTTCAGCGGGGATATGACAACGGCGACCTCAAAGGAAGACACGGCGAATCCTTACCCAATTCCGGCTGGGAGCTATGCTACACAGATGCAGACTTCAGGGGGGCGGGTCATTCATCTTGATGTCCCGGGACACACATCATCCACCCGGAGAGGCCAAACAGACATGCCTGCCGACGCAAATAGACACTGTTGTTCCTTGAAATGGACAAAGAAAAAAGGAGACGCCGCGAGGGATTGCGGTTACGGTCAGTGACACGCCTCCAAACCATGTCACCTGTCCCTTGCGTCAAGTGTTTGCCATGAACGCACGTCTCCAGTCGACTGTGGTCATCATATATGCACCTTCGTGTCGTCGACCGCCCTCGAGGCGCACGCAGCTGCGGTTTCAACAACTTCCACATCGAAAACACAGAAACCACAGTAAACACACCAAGTGCCGCGAACATTCACGCTTAAAGCCTAAAAGGAAAGACGCCAGGCCACGAAATCAACCCAAAACCAACTCAACGCATGCCACTTACACCACAAGGCGGCTCAGGTCACAAGGGTCAACGGTCACGGTCACGGACACCAACGTCATGAGGAGACAGAAGCTTGTCGACTACCCCGACAGCGAAGGCGATTCTGCGGACCCCGTTGGGCCCATTGTATCGCCTGGCGAGCAGCTAAGCCCTCCCGAGCCGCAGGACGAGAACGAACTCGCCCAGATCGTGATCCGGCTACAGCAACAGTACACTAAAGAAGTTGGCGATCTCGAGCGACAGCAGGAAGAGGCCGACCGGCAGTTGGGGGTGTGGAAGGCGCAGATCGAAGAACGGCTGCAGCTGCAGGTCAATGTCATGGCCTCGATCATCAAGGCGAGTAGTCTCATGGCCGGGAAGCTCCCCTGGCTAATCGGTCATCGGACGATGCTGACCGGTAGCAGGAAGTCTTTGGCGTAGATGCAACTAACCTGACCTTGCGGGAGGACAGGCGGCAGTCTGGTAAGGGTAATGACCATGCGGTCACGCCGGTCTCGCCGTCGCCGTCGCCGAATCCACCTGCGCTCGTCGAGCCAAGTACCCGGCCAAGTGCCCCCCTTGCACGATACAGGAATACGTCGAGAGTGACTTCGCCTCTCCACGTACAAGAGGCAAGACCGGAGCCTCCAGCGCGGAATGAGGATGGTCGATGTCAGCTGCCAACTACCCACCCGTCGCCGCCGTTGGTAAGACGCAGCACCGGTAAGAAGGCCCGTCGCCCACGGTCTGTCGGAGCCGGTCGCGGGCCATACGAAGCCGCGAGGAAGCCAAGGAATAGAGCTAGCGGGGCCAGCCGCGCGAGAGCAGTCAAGGTCGGGCAGGTCATGACCATGAGCGACATCGACAAACCCCACGAGACGGCCAAGCCCGCCGTCGACGGCGGCGCCAGAGACAACCCGCAGCCGCCGACGCGTGCTCAGACGGCGCCATTGAACCCCTACGACGACCCCAAATACTTCAGTACGCTCATGGTTGTCGACGAGGACGGCACGCGGCGGGCCATCTTCCGGTTCCACCCACACCCGGAGACGGTCGAGGAGCAATGGGCCGAGTTCCGGCACGGCCTCCACGGTCAGCCGCCGGTGGAGCGGCTGGAGGCGCTGTACAGGGCCAAGTGGCGCAACAGCACGTACGGGCGGTCCTGGTTCACGCGACGCAAGGCGTTCTGGGACAGGATGAAGGAGATGCTGGCCGAGGGCAGGACCGAGGGACAGGCGCTGGAGGCGATGAGGCGGCGGACGGAAGGGGGCGGCGTGCCGAGCCTAATTGCGCAGCTCTGCAGGGAGCGGGGACACGGGTCACGACCGGATAGGCGGAGGAATCGGTCCCGTTTGCGGGGCCGCGAGAGGGGGCTGGGGGATGGCTGCGATGAGGAGGAGGATATCGACAGCGGACGGGAGAGTGATGAGTGCCTTGAGACAGGCCGGTCTAGTCCCTTGAGGCTGCGGAAGAGGACTAGAGTGCCGGCAGTGGGAAAGGAACAGGACGATGTCGAAGGGTCAGCAGATGGCATGGACGAGGCGGCTGATGGATTATGGGTTGGTTGAGTGTCTTGTAAGTCGGATCCCGAAGAGAAGCTGCAAGTCATTGACAAGCGGTCATTCCCTATGTTGTCCGGCTGAACCTTCAATCACTAAAGGGGCGCTCACAAACGGACGGATTGATATCTAGTATCGGAATCTGGGAACTGAGGTCATGGGTCTGAAGAGGCTTCGGAGGCATTCGCAATTTCATTCAAGCAGTTAGGCAAATGCAAGTCGTCCATTCGAGACGCAAAAGCCAAGAGGGATGTTGGGGGAAATAGCCTGCGTTGAAGAGGCGGAGGGACTGCAACCGACCTGGACAAAAGACGGCTGGGGCGGCATTCGTGAGCGACGAGATTTAGTATTGCTGACACGATGCTGTCAATCGAAACCGCCCCAGGTTGTGAGGGAAGGCAAAATTGTGTCGAGGAATCAGGTGTTTTAACGTTTCAGAACAACAAGGCGTGGGCCGAGAGGAAGCATGCGACGCAGCGACGGGGAGACGGTGCGCGGTTGGAGTTAACTGAAAACAAACTAGAGCGGCGGGTGCAGTGCAGTGCAGTGCGGTGCGGTGCGGTGCTGGGTCATGACGAGCCACAGGGGGTTTTGGGTGTGGATGAGGTGTTATCCGAGGGCTACCCTGTCGACGAGAATCCGAAAGAGCCCGTGAAAGTGGTGTGATCTCCCGGGCTGAGGGCATCAAGTTGGCGAGGGCGTCGTCCCCGGTTGGTCAATTGATCGGCCAGGAGTATGCGGGGGAGGTAAGCGTATGTATCAGCGTGTGGGAGACATAGGAAATGGTATGATGTCGGCTCCGCATTTGCAAGGGCAACTGGATGGATGGATGGTCTTGATGAAGGTTGAAGTCATTCTCGGCAGCGGGCGGATGCAGTTCTGGTCTGGCAGGGGTTGGGTTAGCAACGTGGTCAACCAACAAAGGATTGAAAAGGGACGAACTTGGTTGTTGTATTATCTGTTGCGGGTGCAGCAGTGTAGGCACTGATCGACGATCGACGCCGACGACAACAAGGATTCGTGGAGGCGGACTCAGTGGGAGGGATACCTAGAGAGGAAGAAGCAAACAAGTAAAAACACGGCGAAAGGAGAAGAAAAAGAAAATGCGCCAAGACATGCATGACGCAGGCAAATTGCAAAGGAGGACTGGGCGAGATATCTCATCTGGGCCAGCCATAACACGATTGATTAATTGGCCCGTTTTCTAAGAATAAAAAGCATCCACACGATGCCAGTGCTGTGCCGCGGTGTCCTTTGCTGTTTGTCGCAAGCCCATGCCGCCCACTTGTCTACGTGCCGCGGCGGGAGTTTGGGGTTGATCGACGGCGATGATCGAGGCCGATTCGATATTGCGGCTGATCGAGAGAAGAAAGTTTTGCCTTTGGAGAAAGGAGAGAGAGAGAGATATTTGGCAAAGAGTGAATGCCATGGGGAGGAGAGAGGGAGGGAGGGAGAGGGAGAGGGAGAGAGAGAGTAAACTCCTGTCAATTGCGTCTCGATACTGGTGGAAGGAAGGATGAGGTTTGCGGCTACCGTACCTACCTACCTACCTACCTATCTACCTGGGTAGTCACGATGTCGATTTTGTACATTCGAGGCAGGCACCGTCAGGTCTTCCTCGCACCTGCTTGCTTCCCCGAGTCTGTACTGGTGGGCGGTACGTACTACCTGTACGTACTCCGTACCTGGCGTACCTACGCAGTACCTAGGTAGGTAGGTAGACAGGAAGGAGGGGAGAACCTGCCACTTATGGAAAGCGAGCGGATCCGCAACGAACCGAATCGGCCCACTTCTTCAGTTCTCTCTCTCTTTCCTGTCTGTCCCTCTCTCTGGGTTCGTGAATCGTGAATTGTTGCTCTCGCTGCTCTTCTACTCATCGTCATCATCGTTCTTATTCTCGCCGTCAATCGTCAATATATCAATTGACCAATCGAGTCCACAGTCATTTGGTTCCCCGCCACTAAACTTCAACCCACGACGACCTATCTTCCAATAAGCTTCTCACCCGACCCTCGTCAGTAACCAATCCATTTCCGCTGCCCAACGAACAACCACCCACCCGCCCACCCGGCTTCTTCCTTACCGATGCAACCTCGTTCACAGGTGTTCGGGGGGGGACCAAGGCCATGTGTTGTGACCCGACCCTCGGCGCGCAAATCCCAGGGGGGGGGGGGTTCCGAGGCTAAGAGACAACGTGAAGGGCTGTTCATCGGGGAGCGCTCTGGCCAACGTCATGCTTCACTACCCACAGCCGACCAGCTTCACTCGAATTGCAATGGCCTGACTTAGATGGGGGAGGGGCCTAATCTTCGTCTTCAACTATTCTCGACGTTGCCTATGCGAGTCAAGGAAACATATAGTGCAAAGTACCCGGCACCCTCATCAACAATCATTACAGCCTTCCATGGCCGCGACATGCGCATCTAATCATACCGCGGCATGGCGCAAACAAAAGACATAAGAACGACACATCAGACTGGGCCTGGAGAAGTCTGGACCGCGACACACACTGGTTACTTACCTGCCAAGTACGCACTACCTACTACCTACCGCGTCCTGAATCGACATGGACGAGGCGCACCGCACCCACTCACAAACGATCCCCATTCCCCAGATCCATCTTTCTTAACCCTCCTCTCAATTTTCACTTTTTCGTATCTGCATCTTGCAGCACCGACCCCCTTTCTCTGCATCCTGATCGCCAAAAAGGGGGGCCCTGGGTTGTCCAGCCCTCTTGAAGCATGGGAGAACCCTTGAGACGGCAGTCGACTCGGAGGGGCCGCATCGGAAACACAGGGAACAAAACCTGGGGCAAGGCGCACTTGCTGTCCTTTGCTGCCACTTTCGCTTTTCACCCTCCCTCGTTGAACCCTGCATCGCGTCTCCCCCGTCGCCAGCTGGACCGTGTCGCCGTTGCTCTGTCAGCCTGAGCGTCTGTCTGCTTTACAAAAGAAAAGAAAAAATAACAATCCCCATCCTATCCCGCGTCACAAACCTGCTGACCCTTCTCTCCGGGACCGCTCGTTGCTGTGCTGCGTGGGGAAAAAAGGCCTGGGCATCCGTCCTTGATTCGTTCTTGGTCAGCCCTCGCGAGTTGCACACTCGTACATTCTCTCTCACTCCCGCATATAACCCCGCCGCCTACTGAGGTAGTAAACACCTCATGGTATCCCGCCTTCACCCGTCTTCCCCTTCGGCGCGACATTCCCCAGTTCATCACACATCCGTCTTTTGATCATCATGGCTTCATCGTTACTGCTCTCCCTCCCTGACGAGATCCTGCTGCAAATCGTCGGCCATCTGACGCCGCCGCCCGATGGGCTCGATATCCCGTTCCAGGCTTATACCGACCCGGATGGCGTCGTCGTCACAAACCGCGTCGCCCTTTACCGCCTCGCCTTCGTGTGTCGCCGCTTATCGAATATGGCCATTCCCTACCTTTACCAGACCGTCTACCTCTGGGGCCAGACCCGGCTGCAGTCGTTGCTCCAGACTCTGCTCGAGCGTCCCGAACTGGGCGACAACATGCGCATTCTCTCCTACGTCTCCTGCCTAGGCACAGATCACTATCCCACCGACGTCCTCTGCCCCTACAAGCGCACCGAATGGCGCCGCCTGGTGGATGCCTCGTCCCGCTTTCCCGGCCGCATCAAGAACATCGTCCGGGAAGCCAACTCGGAGCTCGAATTCGCCCAGATAGTCTTCGCCCTCGTTCTTTACTCGTCGCCGAACCTGAGCACCCTCCACATGCGCATGCCCTTCGCCGCGGGCGAGTACCAGAAGCTCAAGGACATCATCACCCCAGACATCGAGACCGCTGAAGGCTGCCCCCGCGTCCTGAGCTCCCTCACCCGCGTCATGCTCGAGCCCATGCCCGACTTCCCCGGCGCGAGCTTCTGGCCCCGTCGCGAACTGCCCTGTCTTCTTCGCCTGCCCAAACTGCGCTCTGTGGAGCTCGGCTCCGCTGTTTTCCGGCCCGCCGCCCTGGGTCCGGGCGACGGCTGGGGTGACGACGGCAGCTGGAAGAACGTCGAGGAGATCCGGCTTGTGCGGAGCAGCATGTGGGGTCAGGGCTGGCATGCCATTTGCGCCCTGTGCCCGAACCTGAAGCTCCTCGAGATGGGCCCTTCGGGCGTCGCGGAACAGCCCGCCGACGGTGAGCACAACCTCAACACGGCATTGTCCCTCGTTGCCGATACCCTCGAGACGTTCTCGTTCGAAGGCATCCTCGCCGGCAACTTCTCTCAGCACGTCGGCGGAGACGGCACTCTCACTTGCCTGCCCAAGATGAAGGCCCTGCGCAACGTCAGGCTCGATATTGGCATCCTGTATGGGAACCCGGAGCGGGTGCAAAGCATTGATATCCGTCACTGCTTGCCGCCATCAGTGGAGATACTCGACTTGGCAGAACTGTGGCACGACGTCGAGGTCGACCAGCTTTCCACCAAGGAGCGTTGCATCTACGAAAGAGGTCTTCAGGACGCCCTTCACAAGCTCGTCTTCCAGAGCAGAGAAACCTTGCCCCATCTCAAGGAGATCACCTTCCGCCCGAACCCCTTTTACGACCCTTTGCCGATACCGGATACTCTCAGGTACTACCCGTCCAATGTTGCCTTCAAGCTCGTCTACTAGGTGCCATGGCATGACGCGGGTATACGGCCAACGGCACGGTATTTTCTGATCAGCGGACTTGGAATTATGGGTAGGAAATGCATGGGGGAGGACCTTTCCAAACGCAGGAAGAATTCAATCATGTATTACAAAGACATGACCTAATAAGATGACAACCTAGTTTAGACAGTACTTGTCCCCTCCCCCAGTGTGAACAATCACTACCTCGGTTTGGAATAGACGTGGGACCCTTGTTAGAACCCCCACCAGCGTCGTTGCTGCTTCCTGTTCGATGAGCCATCCTTGCTTTTCCGCTGAGGCTTAACCTCGTTATCGAATCTGACGGAATGACGCCTCCGTCCTGGCTCTGGTTGACAACATCCCTCGCGAGCACACGCCTTCTCCCGACGCCCCTCGCCGTCACGGTCCTTCAGGTCCCAGCTCTCTCGACGAACGTACCTCCACGGCCTGACTTCCTCGCCTAGACGAGCGGACTCCTCCCGCCCGCCGTCCTCGCTCCCGCGCCTCGAACCCCGCCCGCCCCGGTGCTCCACGATCCCGCTGACCCTCCGCTGCCCGAGCTCCTCGTACCTCCGCAGCAGGCCGACGTACCGGACCCAGCAGTCAGCCAGGACCTCGGTGCTGA
This sequence comes from Colletotrichum caudatum, assembly GCA_030867225.1. Classification (NCBI taxonomy): domain Eukaryota; kingdom Fungi; phylum Ascomycota; class Sordariomycetes; order Glomerellales; family Glomerellaceae; genus Colletotrichum; species Colletotrichum caudatum. The sequence goes on from MU846094.1 coordinate 87,165, forward strand.
GCGCGAGGTCGTCGGCGCCGACGACCATCTCAGCGACGCGCCGCGTCCAGCCGCATTCCCACTCCTGGAGCACGCGCTCGCACGCGGCGCCGTGGGCGGCGCCGTGCCGGGCGCGTTCTCTCTCGGCCCGGAGGCGGGCCTTGTCGAGCTCGGCCTCGGCGTGGAGGAGGACGCGGCCGATGTCGAGGAGCTCGGCGAGGGCGAGACGGAAGGCGCGGGACTCGACGGCGCGGAAGTCCGGGTCCCGGTCGAAGGTGCGGAGGCGGCGCCAGGGCGACGCGCGAGGAGGAGGAGGAGGAGGAGGAGGAGGCTGCCGGGTCGCGAAGGGGTCGTTCGGGGGGAGGGGCTTGGACGGGTGCGGGCTCGAGTGCGGGTACGAAGGTCGTCGTCGTCGTTGTGTGTAAGGGGAATGGTCTCGGGGCGAGGCGGAGGGGGAAGCGCCGCGGAGGTACCGGTTGTATTTCGTCGGGTTCCGGCACCGGCGCGCGCAGCGGTGGACGGCGACGTCGAGGGTGCAGCAGCCGTGGGAGGGGCAGCGCTCGGAGGAGGCGAGGGGTCGCCGACGGCCGCGGTCGCGGGCGGCAGACGGGGAAGGGGACGGAGACGGGGCGGCGCATGGGCACGTCGGGGGCGGCTCGTAGGGGTTGACGTACAGGGTCTTTGTGGAGGTGATGACGGGGCGGATGTCGCATGACATTGTGTGGGTGTAGACCTTGTAGCACATGATGACGGCGGGCTCTTGGTGTTTTTGGGGGAGATGGTATCTTACCAAGTTGACACTCGGGTGGAAACGACGAAGGCCGGCTTTTCCTGAGTGGTGTGTATATACGCGTGAGGGGCAGGAACCAAGTGTGTCGCGGGTGGTATTGTGTATGCTTCTCCTGAGTCTGTAGGATAGGATGGTTGAGAGGACACGCGGGCCAAAAGGGGTCTTATAATAGGGCTCGAAGATTTACAAGAATACATGATCAATGGATTGTTCCCGTGGTGAAGAACAGGAGCATCGGCTTCGTGGGGTTGTAAGAGGGGGGGGGGGCGCTGTGGGCGAGGACGACAAAGGGGCTGTCTTGCAACCGCCTTGACTCGTCTTTTGTTGGCCAAGATCGAGGCCTTTTGTGTGCGGACAGCGGATAAAGCAACGATCAACTTCGAACAGTACTTTTTTGTTTGTTTTATTGGTGTCACGGGGGCGGGTGACCTAGGTCCAGCCTTTTCGACTGGGTGAAGCAGCGCTCTCTTGATGAATATACAATACCATTGTCTGACGAGGGGGGGGACAGGGGAGGTGGAAGAAAGGGAAGAATCTGGATATAATAGGGCTATGCCCTCGGTATTGCCTCTTGTCTATTCTGGATCCAATCCATATTCCAACCGTTCTCTTGATTGCATACGTGTGGACATTGGGGGGAGATCAAAAGAGGGCGAGGTCTTGTTGGTGTGTGTGGGGAGGGGGATAGGTCCCGTCATGCTACAATGCCAATGGGTTGTCCGGGACAGGCACAGCGACCCGTCCGGCTTCGAGATAGACATCACGGGGGGGGGGGTCTGGGGAGCGAGACCGAAACGTCCTTTGGCGAGGACCTCGGGTGCCTGTTCAAAAGCACGCCTGAGTCACATCGGCCCTGCCCGTCGTCTGCAGGACCCGTATGGGTATACACGTAGACACCTAGGCAGTATTCATGCCCTCCGTAGCCACTTACAGTCACTTTCATCCCTACGGTCTCCAGGACAGCACTCTGGTGTGTACCTGCTTTGGATACCGGTTACCCCCGGTACGTTCTTTCTGGATGACTAGGCTGCCGTGATGAGCAGATTTTCCATTTGTCCTGCTCGCCGCTGGCAGGGCGTGTGCCTACATGGTATGGTACAAATACCTTTGTGGTCTCTGGCAGTCACTCTACGCTCATGGTCCCCGGGACAGGACTGTCGTACTTGACCTCGGGGTACTTGGGTGGCGATCATGAGACCCGGGGGGATGAGAAAAGGTTGGTTCCGGCGGCGTAAATAAGCATAATAAACCGTTGGGAGGCGCAAAGCCCAGAAGCACCCGGCGAGGTATCGCGTATCTTGGATGCGATCCCGGTACCGCGGAACCGGTGTGGCGACTGTCATGCGGGCCAAAAGTAAGCTTCTTTTCACCACATCGATGGGGCTCGGTCTCGCATCCCCGGCAGGTGTACCGCCGAGTCTCTCTTTTCTTCTTTCCTTTCCTTTTCTCTCCTCTTCTCTTTCTGGATATTCATTCGTGATGGTTCTTTCTCAGCAAGTTCCCGGCTTTTCTTCGAGGTGATGGGCACTTTCCGATGAGGAAGTGTGGCAGCCACGTCCGGAGCAAAGCGTCCTGTCCCCCCCCCCCGGGATTCTATTCTGGCTGGTACCGAATAGCTTGAAGTCTTGGGAAGTGACGAATTCCGAGGCGAGAGTCACGCTTTCGTGTCTGCGCCTGGACCCTGATGGCGGTCCGGTAGTCATATTTGGCTTTTTCACTCAAATCCAACCTCGCCTCCCCCTATTTGCCTCCCGGTTCTCTCCCTCCCTTCCCCTTCCCCTTCTTCCCCCCGGAGCAAAACCCCCTTCCGGAATCGCAAGGCCGTTCTGGGAAAAGCAAGACCGACCTTGTTGTCCGTCAAGACTGCCTGCCCGGCGCTCAACGGGCGTCGTCCATCGAGGTGCTGGCGACTCTATTCCCCTTCGTGGACGCACAGAACACGGGACAACCGCAGCAGGGGGCTCAAATCTCAACTGGAGTCTGGTCTCATGATTCCTTCGATTATTTCTGATCCCATCTTCGCACCATACTTGTGTTCATCAGACGACGCTCCAAGCTTTAGTCTGGTCCTAGGGCTGGCTATTTGGCCGTCCGAGGCCACGACCTTCGATCCAGACAGGTAAATGTGGCTTTGTTACTGAACCACGGTTCTGATAGTCAGCAGGCCGGGGCCATGAAGCATAACTTTAACGTTAACGTTACCGTTACCGTGATGGCTGGAGAACTTTTCTCAACGACCCTCACCCTTTTGGTCTCGGGAAATACATATTTAAGAAGCCCCCCCTCCCCCCCCCAACGCTCTTTTCTCCTCTTCAGTTTCCCGGCATAGCATTCCATCGTCGACTTACACTCGCTTTCGAAGCTACATTGTCGCTGTCTTCTATTGTTCATACACTTGTCTATTCACTCGTATCATCGTCATCCACTGTATCCTCCTCTATATCCTCCTCTCTTGTATCTCAACCCTCGCCTCAACTCTCGTTACGACTCTTATCTCGACCCTCGCCTCGACTCTAGCTTCTACTCTCATCCCAACCCTCATCTCAACTCTCTTCTTACCCCTCATCCAAACTCTCTTCTCACCTCTCTCTCTATCCTCAAGTGGCCAGAGATCATGGCCAGTGAGATGAAGATGATCCCCTCTAGCGCCCAGCTGCCGGTTCAGCGAAGCAACAACAGTAGCCTCTCCGGGAAGCTTATGTGGCTCCCATCTCGGAACAGCATCCCAGCCAGCCTGATGGAGCCAGTCCTCGACAATGGCGCGTACAACCACCCAGTGGTTATAATGTCCAACAACCCATCTCCTGAGGGGCTCGTAGAAGTCTTCCTCATCACATCCTTCGGAACGAGAAGCATCGACGAGGCGTTCGACAACAAGTTTAAGCACTGGCTCGATTACACGCCCATTGAGCCCGCCGTCCATCCCGACCTCGGACAACTCCGCCTTCTCGAAGGCAGCCGGCCGCTCGAAAAGCCCTCGTACGTCAACACTCGCCAGGCCCACATGGTCCACCTCGAGGTCCTGCGTCCTCACCGCGGAACCGGCCCTGGCGTCGGCGTCGTCGACCGCGCCCTCGAATACGCCTCATTCCAGACGCTGAGGACGGAGTCAAACTTCGTCGACCTGTTCAATCCCCGCACGCCTAAGAGGCTTAGGGACTACAAGCTGTGGGTGATGGACGACAAGTGGCGTAAGGGGGAGGCTCAGGCCCAGCCTCTGCCAGCGGGAACGGTCGTTACGAACCCCAACTTCCCAGCCTTTTCTTGGCTCGCTGCTCCAGGCAGTCAGGCAGCCAGCACCGGGACATACAACCCTCCGACATACAACCCTCCGACATACAACACTCCTACATATAACCCTCCTACATACAGTAATCCGACATACAACCCTCCCACATATAACCCTCCTTCATACAGTACTCCGACATACAACAACTACGCACACAACACCCACGCATACAGTGGGTGTTCATACCAAACTGTATCTAGCTGGAGAGCCCCTCAGTCTCAGCAACGGGACATAACGTCTATGGCGTCCTGGAGGTCTGTAAGGGCATGATAGGGGTATTACCTCAATAAGTGTATGTGTGGTGCAATCTGGCACGAAGTGCCAGCATCGGTTGTTCTTTTGAGCATTATACCTGAATGGTCTATGGACGGGCTTGGCACACCACCCAATTTCCCTGACAAGGTCCTCCGATCCGGCATATTGAGCTCTTACCAGGCCTGGCGGAAAAGAGAGCAGGACTTTCTATCGGCACAACGCTCATACGATTGGGATACATTCAACAAGACCGCAGTACATACAACCTTTCGACTCTGTACCACATGGCACGGTTCTCTTCATCAACAAAAGTCCCTCGTGGGCAAACCTCATTCTATACATACCCTTCTATTACAACAGCGGCCCAAGACAGGCATATTCATGTCTTGTCTTCAGGAAGTCGACGCCAGTTGATTGATCAATCTTCATCAACAAAAGTCTCTCATGGGCACACCTAATTACACAATACCCTCTATAACAACAGCGGTGGAAGACACAAGAGACACTACGTCTTGTCTTTGTGAAGTTGGCATTACTCGGTGGATGGACATTAATGGGCGGAGAGCCTTGTGGGCGATTCTGGTTTTACACATACACTTTATTACAACAGCGATGGAAGACACAACAGATATCATATCTTGTCTTCGGGAATGGACCGTTGATTGGGAGATAGAAGGCTGTCAGGATGGAAGCGGGTGGAAGCAGTCAAGACAAATATAATGCTTGACTGGCTATTGGATATCATTACGAACGCAATAAAGAGTGATAACTTGATCTCCTTGAAAGGAGATCAACCCCTCATCTACCTCTTCTCCACGGCCCTGTGACTCCAATGCTTGTCTAGTGTCACGATGATCGGGGCGTGGGAATACCATTATGAATATAGTTGATCTACCCGAGTGTGCATGGACAACTCATTGATGCATTCGCGAGTAGCCTATTAGGAAGAGCTGACTTATAGGCCCAGATACATTTGACTTGAGATGCATATCCCAATCCGCATACGGCGCTTTCGTGTGCTTCTTCTCGTGCGCGACACCCAGAACATCCCCCCGCATGTAAGCTGGCCCGGTTTCTCATCAGGCCTGTCGTCTCTCTTTTCACCCACGTCTCGACACGCCCGGGCGTAAGCCTCGTCGTCCAGAAGGCCCGATCCACACACACGGCGGGCCATGATGGCGGGGCTCCGCTGCCTCAGTAAAGCCACGGACCTGGGAGTATATGTAAGCGGTTGCGGGGAAGCGCATCTCGCCGGGGGGTCTAGGGGTAAAGCGGCGTCGCCGCGGCGGAGCTTCGCACCTTTGACGAGGTCGTTCTCCCGCTCCCAGTGCGGCGGGATGCGGAGGACCTTGCTGTGGATCACGTTGAGCGCGAGGACTGCGTCCTCGGCCCGGACGATGAGTCTGTTCCCCCGTGTTAGGTGACCGGCGCGTCCTCCCCCCATTGGGTCACGAAAACGACCTTGAACGGGCCAAAACAAAAAAGAGAGAGTAAAAAAGAAAAAAGCGACGCGGGCGATGGGGTGTGTTCACTTACGATACGTTGATCTCGCTCGCTCCCTGGCTCACCATGAAGATGTTGATCCTGGCCGACGCCAGCGCGCTCATGATCTCCGCTGATATGCCAACCATGTTCCGCATCTTGTGCCCTACGACCGTCACGATCGACATGTTTTCCGTGATGATAACCTTGCCCGAGTCGTCAGCTTTACACGCATGACCCATGCAACAGCCCGTGCCCGCGTCGGGACCTAACGGGAACCCGTGGCGTCTTACCTTGCCGAACTTCTCCAGCTCGGCCCGCAACCTCTGGTACCGACATGAGCCGTCCCCGACGCGCCGGAACGCGAGGCTCACGTTGCGCTCGCTCGTCGTCGCGAGGTCCGCCTGGACCCGCGCCTCCTCGAGCCGCTCGAACACGCCGGCGAGGAACCCCCGCGACTCGGTGTTCCTGTCGGCCGCCACGCTGACCAGTAGTATGTCGTCCTTGACCGTGACGGCCGTCGGCCGCCGCCGCCGCCGCCGCCGCCGCTCCCGTTGCGCGCCGCGGTACCCGTTGCCCACCAAGAAGTCGATCGTGGGGAGCGGCCGCGTCCCGACCTCGTCCCTCTCGGCCTTTGTCGCCGGCGGCGGCGACGGCGTCTCCGTCGGGTAGACGACCGTCCCCGCCCCCGTGGGGTTGGAGACGTTTTTGAGCCGCAGCGGGATGCCCGCGCGGCGGATCTGGTCCATGGCCACCGGATGGACGACGGGGCCGCCGCAGTACGTCAGCTCCGCCGCCTCTTCGGCGGTGACGGTCGGCAGCAGCCGGGCCGAGGGGACCCTGCGCGGGTCCGCCGTGAAGATTCCGTCCACCTCCCCCCAGATTTGCAGCTCGGTCGCCTCGACGCCGACGGCGCACACGGCGGCGCAGAGGTCCGAGTAGCCGCGGCCGGCGCCCCGGGGCAGCGAGCCCGGCACGGGGCCGAAGAAGCCCGCGACGACGGGGACGACGCCGTTGCCGTCGCCGCAGGCGCGCCGCACCCGCTTGGCGACCTCGTCGGCGGCGAGGCGGTGGAAGCACGGGCCGGGGCCGTCGAGGACCGCCTCGTCGTCGAGCACGACCGTCTCGGCGGGGACCCCCTTGCTCCCGAGCAGGGCGGCGACGACGCGGCACGCCAGCCTCTCGCCGAGGGAGGCGACGCGGCCCCGCGCGCGGGGCGAGAGCTCGCCGACGATCTGCGCGGCGAGCAGGAACCGGCGGAGGCTCTCGCAGTCCCCGACGACGGCGTCCCGGGCGGCGTCGAAGACGTCCCGGCACAGGTCGCTCCGGGTGCCGTCGGCGTTGACGAGGTGCCTCTCGAGCAGCCGCACGTGGCCGTCCCGCACGGCGTCGACGGCCCGGTTCAGCTGGGCCTGGGCGGGGAGGCCGGCCTCGGCGTGGGCCGCGCACTCGAGCAGGAGGCTCGTCGTGCCGCCCGCCCCCGCGGGGCCGGAGAGGGCCGAGCACACGACGACGAGGTTGTGGTCCCGCCGGTGCGACGGGATGATGTCGGTGCAGATGGTCTCGAGGAGCTTCCGCAGGCTCGTGCCGCCGTACTTTTGTACGAGCCACGGTCTTTTGCTGCTGCTGCTGCTGCTGCCGCTGCTGTCATTGACGCCGTGCATGGTGGGATGTGGCATGGTGGACGGCAGATGGCAGTCTGACGCTGGCGGCGGCGGCGGCGGCGGTGGTGATGATGGTGATAGTGGTTCTATGTTTGTCGGCCGGCAGATGTGAACCATCGCCTTTGGCTTCGATGGGCGCGCAGCAGCTTGGTTCATCTGGAGCCCATATATCGTTTTCGATCCGGGCTTGCAGGAACTCGGTAAACAGGGTTTTACATCAATATACGGTGAACCATGGCTGTCGGCGAGGATAGGTAAGGGGGGGGGGGTTCGAAGTCTATGATTATCCCGGCGGTTTCGATGTGAACCCCGGCTCGGTCAGCGGCCGGTGTGGTAGCAGAACCGGTGGCCCTCTTCCCTCACACGTCTTGAGTTCCCATCCGAGGGTTCTGGGCGCGGCTGTCGTTGACGATGCTTTATTTTTGTTTTAGTCTTTTTCGTCCTTGTTCGTTTTTCGTGTCCGGGTTCCCTCCATGGAGCCGTCCCGTCGGTGAATGGGCCGCCATGGCCGTGGGCCAAATGCCGGGGCCTCGGGATTTGAACCGCGGCGCGTTTTATACCGTACATTTCCTTGTCGAGAACGGGCCAACCTCGTCCCCTCCCTCCCCCCCCCTTCGGGAACCATGCCGAGCAGAAGATATGATAAGATAGGAGGCCCCCCCCTCTCCCATTTCGTTTCATACCGGCGCTCGCAAGCACGACGTCACGCCAAGAAAAACCGTGGTGGGAATATTCCCTGTGAAGGTTTGCACGTTAGCGCGCAGGGGGGGAAGGGGACGTTGAGATCGTGCAGCTGCAGGACCGTGGTGTTCCGACGATGGCGAGGTTTTCCCTCGCTTCGACGGATGCGAACCCCTCGGATTATTCTATTGCATGTCACTTCTCTGACCTGATTCGCTTCACGGAGACAAACGGCGGAGGCGAGGGTTCGGGCAAGGGCAAAAGAAGGTTCCGACACAAATCGCATCATTCGGTCCACTCCTCGCGCACAAAGGCTGCAGAGCTGTAGCTCGGGGCGATACATCTTCAACCGTTATGCAACTAGCATATAGAACCGGTATCATTGCTGTAACGTTGAGTTGCGAATAAGTAGAGTCACCCCTGACGCGAATATTTCTGCAACACCGCGGCAAGAGCAAGAGCCCCCGGGGAGGAGATCTCTTGGTTCGACCACTGATTCGTGGCAGGGGTCGATATATTGAATGTGTAACGTACATATTGAGTGCCCATGCGACCTCAAGAGGGAATGCCTTGCACTAGTACTTCGGTTGAGATATTGATACGGTCTATAACTACTGGCGGCCAACCTAGTTAGATTGGATACGAAGCAGCGAATGACAGTCGCGTATTTTCCACAACGAGAGCGTTGCTATGTCCGGTGGCGGAAACACTGTCTTATCCAGATTTGGAAGCAAGCCTAATAATACCTACGCTGCCAAACTCGATATACGTTGGTCTTCCCAGTGATTGAAGGATCAGCGATTGAAGAGGGAGTGCTGATACTCTGAGAGCTGCATCCTTGCACACACATATATGGGAACGACGTGCGTGAAATGGAAACATCGATATCAACCCTAACCTCAAGCCAACCCTAAGCCAATCAAGGTTAGGTCCAGATGGGGGGGGGGGGGCGTTGTCGCTTCGCTCGTCGAGTTGTCCCCATGTCTTGTAGGAGACGGGGTAGTCACGGAGCACTTCCCCCGGCTTCAGTGGGATCACAGCGAAAACGCTGGTTGCGAATGAGGCGAGCGTAGACGTTGGACGGGTTCGGGTCGGAATCGAGTACCGTGATGCGGGTACGTCAGAAGGTGGCGGCCTGCTTTCGCACATGAGGAGCAGCGTACGACTAACCATTTCCGTGATGGATATCAAATTTCGACCTGAAGATGAGGGACTGCGGTTACAAGGCGCTGGCTCGGGCTAGGCAGGTTGTTTGGTCGAGGGGCTGTAATTTCGATACCGGACAACGATGAACACCAGACTTGGGTTGTATATTAACTGGTGTAGCTTTTCCATTACAGAGTCGCCTGATTGATTCAAGATCACTTTCGGCATCTCGGGGCTCTAAAAAAATCGTTCGGTATCTCGTCCCGGACCCTGACTGCCTTGCCCAACTCAGTATTGATCTGGCGCACCACTCTGCCGCGAAGGCTTGAGTCTGGCGACTGTCAGCAACGATCTTCGTCTTCTCCGCGGGGACTGTGGTGTGAGACATCTGTATGGGAACTTCCAAGCATTCGCAGTTGCACCCGCTTTCGTTCCCTTCTTGTCTCCTTTGCAACAAACGAACGTGTTATATTGCTTCCTCTAGCAGGGTATATAGATGATCGTACACTCAAGACCATGTAGTGTAAGCCCCATAGGCGGTAATTACATGCTTGTATTAGGGGCATGCTGCTACTGCAGAGGGGTCTAATTGTCAACCCATGCATGTCTAGGACAGTAATGCGTGCTGACCGGCCTATAGATATGTAGGCGCGCCCTTTATCTCACCTTCGACCATGAACGGCGCTCAACAATACACCAACAACACTCTAAGCAGGCAGGCAGGCAGGGTATGTCGTTGGAAAACCATGGGCCCGTGAAACTGAAGCCGCCCCGCCACTCAAGACATCATCGCAGCAAAATGGCCGCGTTACTCGGTCCCTGTGAAACGAGGGCCCCAAGACGGATCTCCCCCGTCGGATAATGCATGCCTATCATCGCTTGATGAGGGCAATCGCCGGAGGAACGACCTCCTCTGGACCCTGGTCACACCCATCGGGCTTTGAAAGGCGTCCGGGGTTTGAGACGCCAACCCCCGAAGCTTTCGACGGCGGGGAATCGGGATGTCATGCTCGCCAGAGCATCCATCCATCCATCCCGCATGCAGACGCCCCAGCGGGCCGTCAGGACGACTCGTCCATGACGGTAGCTGCACGCGGCCGGCCACTTTGGACGTGACTAATTCTGCAGTCACCTCGCAGGCACCACCTTGAAAAGGGCCCCCGGCTGTCTGTTTGCGAATGCGCCCGGAGTCGTCCGGGCTTCCATCACCTACATACATCAAAAAAAAAAAAATGGGATACGTTCGTCCGATCGTCAAAGTCGCCGTCGTGCAAGCGGCTCCCGTCTCCTTCGACCTGGAGAAGAGCCTGCAGAAGCTGGGCAAGCTGACGGAGGAAGCTGCAGCGGCGGGTGCGGACCTCGTGGTGTTCCCGTAAGTCCACGCCATCACGGGAGTCTCGCTGTTGCTGCTGAAGAAGGGGAAAAACAAAAACAGGGAGGCTTTCTTGCCTGCGTACCCGTGGCGATATGCCTTCGACGCGACCATTGGCGCGCGGGAGCCAAGAGGTAAGCCGCCAGGACAGTTGCCATGGCGGAATGCGGGAGCTCACCCTTTTCCCTTCCCACAGGGCGAGAATGGTTCGCCAAGTACTTCGATTCGGCCGTCCAAGTGCCCTCGCCCGCCTTCGAAAGGCTCCGCGACACGGCCAGGGCGAACAAGGTCCTCCTGCACGTCGGGATCGTCGAGAAGGAAGGCGGCACGCTGTACTGCACCGCCCTGCTTCTCGACCGAGAGGGTGAGATGGTGTACAAGCATCGCAAGGTGATGCCGCCGCTGATGATGACGTCGGGCGGCTGCGGGTAAGCTGACCACGCTGCAAGCTGATTCCGACGGCCGCAGAGCGCCTCGTCTGGGGCAGGGGTTCCGGCGACGGCCTCAAGGTATCGCAGACAGATATCGGCAAGGTCGGAAGTCTGATCTGGTCGGTCCAACCCTGACACCGGCCGCGGGGGTGGCACGCCGCACAACGCTGACGCCAAGCGCACACACAGTTGGGAGAATTACATGCCAGCGGCCCGCATGGCGCTGTACCAACAAGGCATCGAGTGAGTGTCGGAATGTCTCGACGTGCGCGCCGGGGGAAAACCTTGGCAGCGGCCCCAGCTGACGAGAGCGTAATAACACCCGTTCGATCAACAGGATCTACGTGGCGCCCAACGCGGACGACCTCCCGACGTGGGTGGCGTCGATGCAGCACATCGCGAAGGAGGGGCGCTGCTTCGTCGTGTCGGCCAATTCGGTGTGCAGGGTGTCGGACTTCCCGTCCGACTACCCGCCGTTCACGGCCCAGCACCACGACCGGCGGCCGGACGGAGGCCGGTGGGAGCCGGACGACGTGGTCAACCACGGCGGCTCGTGTGTCGTGGGCCCGCTGGGGACGTTCCTCGCGGAGCCGGTGTGGGATAAGGAGACGGTCATCTACGCCGACCTCAGGATGGCAGACGTCACCGAATCAAGGGTGGGTAGGGCGCGTCCCCCACACGGGCGTCGTCCCTCGCGGCGTCGTCGTCCCTCGCGGCGCGGTCTCTCTCTCTCTCTTGGCTAACAGCGCGGGCGCGCGTGCACAGCTCGATTTTGACCCAGTCGGGAGCTACTCCCGGCCCGACGTCTTGTGAGTGGAAGGTGAAGGACGGGCCAAAGAGGGCCTGGACCGTCGTCGTCGTCGTCGTCGTCGATCAAACACTGACAGATTGTCTGAACCAGTTCGTTGACGGTCAACACCAAGCCCGGCACCAACGTCACGTTCAACGGCTAGGGCAGATGGACGGACGGCAAAGCAGCGAGGCGAGGCGAGGCGAGGCGGGAGGGGGGGGCCGGTGTCGGTTGCTGCAGGCATGCATGAGGAATGGGCGGGTGGAGTGGGATGGCCAGCGGTGTCGAGTGCGGAGAAGCAAGTCACGGAACTGACTCGGAGGCCGACCCGAGTTGCTTCATGTCTCATCCAAGTTGAAGAAGCTTTGCACAACGTGGCGGCAAGCGAGCGCGGTGAACTGTTTCCGCCGACCAGATTGATATTAGAATGGTCTGTCTGTCTGCCTGTCTGTACAATCGATTGGGCCAATTCGAGATTCACCTCCAACCCTAACCCTGAGACGTCGTGTATTGGGAAAGAGTTCTAATTGAGATTAGACACACATGTCCCACATGTCAAGATAGCAATTGGGTACATACCCACCTACCTACGGAGGAGCTTGTCAAAAGTAGTGATGCAGAATGCCAAGACCACCGTGTGGCAAGGGTAATTGCAGGGGTGCCCGCCCACCAACAGTGATTGCGGCCATCAGTTTACACCCCCAAGAGCGCCATGTGAGGCTTTTGATGGGCTTTTATTCGCTATATTGAACCTCCGACCGGCATCTGCCAGCCTGCCGGCCCTCGTCATACTCGTTGCCGCCGTCAAGGGCAATCATGGCCTCCAGATGGGCTGGGATCCGTCCTATCTGCCTTCTTTGGCCGGCCAGGTCGAGGGGCATCTTCGACGTATTCAGGACGGATAGAGAAGGTGGGAGCAGAGGGGTCGAAGCCGTGCTTTTTTGCGCGTGCGAGAATCTTGTTAACCGTAACCTTGGGTATATCAAGAGCTTCTGCAACCTCATTAGCTGTTTTGCCACCAGCACGGCTTCGAAGGGCAAGGACAGATGCCCGCAAGTAGGGGTCGACGCGGGCCATGACGGCGAGAGTTGGGTAAAAAAAAAGAAGGGGATATTGTGGTTGTTGTTATGGTTGTTGTTATGGTTGTTGTTGTTGGGGTTGTTGCTGTGGTGGTTGTTATGATGGAAATTACTCTTGCAAGGGCCCTGAGGAAGGTGATGAGATCCTACTGCTCTGATTGGGTGGATTTCATCAAGTGGGCCGGTGTGGATGGAATGGTCTTGGCATTCGGGATCACTACTTTTAACAGGCTCCTGTGTACTGGCCTTGAACTTGGCTGTCAACAGGGTCTACCAATGATTGAAGAAGAATCAAATAGATAGCCTGTCTGGAGTAACCAACCCTAAATCAGTCCAAGTAGAATTTTTCCGGAGTGGGGGGTCTGTTTGGTCTGGCTCCTGGCTCGTGAGACCAGCTAACGAAGGGTACATCTATCTATCTGGCTGGCTGGTGTGCTGGTTGATGTCGGGGACATCGATGTCGAGCATTTGACAACTGTTGCTGTCGCAGAGTCACTTTTCGGGTAGGAAATGACATGGGGAAACGGCTTGAGTTCTCTACGTCTGAGACTATAGGGTCTGACCCGGCTATATACGCCTCTAGCCAGTGGGGCAGACCGAAGTGGCCGGAACAATGGCGGTTGCGGTCCGGAGGAAGCCGCTAATTGCCATGAAGGCATCGCGACAGTTGCCGTGTACCTACCTAGGTATCCATCTCTTGGGACCGGAGTCGATAGATGGACAGATGGATGTATGTGGCGTCGTGTCGAATCCCTTGGACGCAGACGAGGCGGTTCGTGGTGCGTCATCAATGATACCTTTGCTGGTTCTCAAGTCGAAGTGCTGTAAGTGTATTCGTAGGTAGCTGGCTGGCTGGCTGGCTTCTTGAGTTGAGAGTTTGAGGGATGACGAGATCTGACGCGGGCCGGGAGCAGGTGACAACCAGGCATACCATACCGTACCTATTGGCTCTGTGCGAAATCATGAATTCGTCATGGCCGACCGAGTAAGAAAGAGGATTAACTTTGGCTGGTGAGACGGAGGCACAGCCACGTACTGTATGTACCCCCTGGATGAAGCCGAGGAAGGCACGGTGCGATTGAAGAGAGTTTGTTTGCTTTGCATGATGATCCCATCCCGCAAGTGTGTGCCGTGCGTGGCCGGCCAGCTCATTCACAGTGCGAGCGAGTCATACAGAGCCACGTGCGCGTTGAATGGCTACCAGGGGTAAAGTCCAGTCCTGTATGCGATTGGTCGGTGTTCTCATCAGCCCCGGTTCCCGGATCCACAGGCGACCCGTCTTCTCTTTCCTACTCTGGGGACGCAACTTCTCTACGGTACGGAGCACTGTGCATCTACGATGTAGCTGCACTAGGCCATTAATAGTTTAGCAGTATCCGTACTGTGTCTACTCCACGGATATATGTAATGTAAACAAGCGGGAAAGAGCCGGGCACGGCAGTCCCCGTTAGATATCCGTCTCCCTGCATAACACATCATACATGTGTGATGTACGCACTTGAGGTACTCTAGTGCATACAATGTACTCGGGAGGCACCTAGGGAAAACTTAAAATACCTAGTAGTAGGTAGGTACGGTGGTACCCAGGTGCTATAGTAGGGAAGGAGCAGCAATGGAAGAACCCCCTTCCCAACCGGGAGCTGACTTTGCTGCTGCTGCTCATTCCCACTCTGGCTGGTCAAGCGATCGAACGATGAACGATGAGCTGAAGTACGTACTGTGCTAAGCCCTCCTCTGTCTGTCTGTCTTCAGCAACCGTTGTCACCTACCTACCTACGGAGTAGTGTATGTAACTGGGCATATGAGTAGGTAACGTAAGCAGGGAGTAACTCTTTCTCATTACAAATCCCTGCCAGTCGCTGCCAGCTGCTCAACTCCCCCCTGCTCTTGCAAAACAACCAACTGACTGCCTGCCGCCAATCCCGCTTCTGGCAGCTGGTAGCTTCCGTCGGGCCCGCTTCTTGATCCACCCTGGCGTGGCGTGGCTATTTTCAGCCAGTCCCCTCCTTCCGGACCGCGGCTGGCTGGCTTCCATAGGTAGCTGCAGCTGCCGCCGCCAATCATCCTCGTCACACACCTCCCGTCACCCAAACTCACTCTCTCTCTCACTCACTCACTCACATGCATACATACACACACACACACACACCTACACTGGCTCCCGCAGCTTTCATTCGGATTTATCACGTATCCCCCGCCCCCCCCTTCCCCTCCCTCGCGATACAGACGGCTCTGCCCTACTCCGTCTCAATCCCGTCCCAGACACCGCCTCTCTTCGCCAACTAGCATCCCCGCCTAAACCACCTGAGCCGACTTTGGCCTGATCCGGTCCCCGCTAACGCCGTCCGCTCCGTGTGATAGATCCCGTTCCGCCCGGGAACCATCCATCCATCAATTGCCAGTCACCCGACGCCCTCCTCCTTTCTCTGACCCATACAGACCCGTCCGTCATTCATCCTTTGATCGCGACACTCTTCCTATAGCCTCACTCACCCCTCCCACTCGGTCATGAGCACCATGACCGAAGCTGAGGCGCCCCCAGCTCCGGCCTCTGGTGCCAAGAAGAGATTTGCAACGCCTCCCGTCAAGATTGCCTGCCTTGCCTGGTAAGTTCAGTCTCCCAAGTCTCCCCTTCGTCTGTCTGTTACCTGGCCCAGTTCTGCCCGCCAGTTACACATGCCACTTCCTTCTACTGCTGGTGCTCTGCAGCTGTGACTCACACATGGACAGTCGAGCATCACGCACGCGATGCGATGGATCAACCCCATGCGCTAGTGTAAGCATACATCTCCCGCACCGCACCGCACCGCACCGCACCGTACCACATCCACCCCGTCCCGGCCCAGAACCGTAGCTGACGCGATGCAGTGCCAAAGCAGAGGACGCGAATGCGTCTACAAGCCCAGTCGGAGAGGCGGCGCCCGCGTGAGAAGAAAGCCGCGCCCGTCCGAGGAACTGGCCCAGCATGCCCACGCCCTCAATGGCGAGATGCTCCTTGACGAGGTTGCTCCTCAGAACCGTGAGTCTCTCTCGCTGCACTTGACCGCCCAGTCGGACCACTTCTTGACCGACGTTGCAGCCATCTCCGTGCAAAACTACATCGACCCTGGTGCCGGCTTGAGGCAGCTGCAAGATTTCTTCCAGGATAGCGACTTCATCTTTGACACCATCTTCTTGTCGGGCGTACCCGGGAGCACCAGTGGCGAGAGTGCTTCCGAACATTCCTTCAACTTCCCACAGCCCCAAGTTCCCATTGCGAGAACATACAAGAACGACCAGGCCATGTAAGTACCACCACCACCGCCGCCGCCGCCGCCCACAATGTCTTGGCGCGCGCCGAATCAAGTGCTCATGATCCGACAGCCTGGACGCCTACTACATCTTCATCCACCCCTTTTTCCCCATCCTGCCGCCCCCCGCTGGCTTGCCTATGGACCAGGCAGTCCCGCACTTTCAAAACGATACCGAGAGCTTTGCCGACGACTACCAGCCGTCGACGCCCCTCACCCTTGCCATCTCCGCCATTCTTGCACTGATCCCCTGTGCCAACGACACCAACCACCTCAGCAAGGAGTCGGTCGTCTTCCGCCGGAGATATGCCCAGTTCCTGGCCCAGTCCGCCGTCGAGAGCATCGAGCTCGAGTCGGAAATCCCCGATTCCTCCGTCGAGCCGCCAAAGGCCCTCAACGGCTCCCCCGAGGACCCCGGCAGGGAACAGTTCCACCCCGGTGTGCCGGTAGAGCTGGAGACCATCATCGCTCTCGACATCCTCAGCGTCTACGAGTATGCGCAGAGGGGGAACCTGAAGAAGACGCAGGCCAGGGCGGGCCAGGCCCTGGTGTCCGCCATGTCCCTTTCTCTTCACACCTGTACCGAGGATTGCGACTTCTCCGAGGCCAAACGCAGGGTTTGGTGGATGACGGTGTGTCTCTTCCCGCGCCCCGGACGGCCCCCGAAGGATAGCAGTGCTGACGC
Organism: Colletotrichum caudatum; assembly: GCA_030867225.1. NCBI lineage: Eukaryota > Fungi > Ascomycota > Sordariomycetes > Glomerellales > Glomerellaceae > Colletotrichum > Colletotrichum caudatum. The sequence goes on from MU846094.1 coordinate 104,098, forward strand.
CGTTTATAGTATATCTGCGTGTGTCAGGGATCCATCGTTAGCAACTCGGTATGCCTCCTTTCTCCTCTCTCTCTCACACACACACACTCTCTCTCTCTCTCGGTACCGCGAAGCGCAAGCTGACCCGACCCGAGGAGCCCACCTTCTCGGTGTTCACGCCTAGCTACACAACAAAATACCCCGTGATACAATCGGACCCCGAGGTATGTGTTGGGTCCCAGTCTCCCACGCCCAGAAACTGACCTTTGCCGAGGCTTTTACCCTGTTCATCCAAGCCCAGCAGGCCATTCTCTCGACAACCCAGTTTGTCATTGAGCTCAACAAGACGGTCAAATCCGGGGGCGATATGACGTCCATCTACGCGCGGATGAAGGAGATGGAGCAGTACCTCGAGCCCCTGAATGCGATGGCCGATTCTTGGATCCTTCAGTCGACTACGACGACGCCGCTCGATCCTACAGAACAAGTATTGTCCCGCTCTTTGCGGTGCATGTCCCGCATCAAGCTCAACAGGCAAGCACCCACATCAAGTTTCCGGATCGGGGAACGATTGCTGACGATGACACCAGTGCGCGGATCAAGCTGCACCGATACTGCGCCTTCTTTGATATGCCCGTCTTCTCTGGGAAGCACTGCGACCTCAAGTCCAAATCCGACAAGGATGCTGGCGGGGAACCGCGGTCCTGGCCATCGTGCTCCTGCAGCTCCATGATGAGCCTGTCGTCGCCACCAGGACTCGCATCCAACGGGCTGAGCACGCCACCAGCCAAAAAGTCCCCTCACACGGAACACTCGCCCAATGCGGCCTCCCCGGCCACCTTCCCTTTCACCAGTCACCAGTCGGCCAAGATCTGTCTCAAGGCGGCCATCAACATTGCCCAGTCGTTCGACGACCTCCCTTATCCCAACCCGTTCGGCCAGCTGTGTCCTCCGCCGTGTTATCTGTCGCCCACTTCGACCATTGTTTGTCCTAGGACCATGCCCTCCTTCGCTTGCTGCGCCATGCAGTGTGCCTACGCGCTGCTGATGGTCAACCACAAGACAAGGGCCATGTACCCCGAGAACGCATTGGCCACGCCCATGGTGGAAAGCCTCTTGATACGCCTGCAGACGGGCCTGGCCTCCATCTCGGCAACGCTGGAGAACTACGCCACGGCGTTTGAGGCCCTCGGCGGGATGCGCGGTATGTGGACCCCCTCCTTCGGGTCTCGCTTGGCACCCCTCTATTCGATGTCTTACATTACTAACGCTCTGTCGCAGACCAAATTCGGAGTGTTATTGAGCCCACCATGATGTTTGACACACCAGTCTAGAGGTGGCCTGATCCAGGGATCGGCCTCCCGCCTATCCCCAGGTTATACGCGGATTGATTGCCTGCAGGACCGGCCCCCACCTCTTCCTGCGGGTTGACTGCAGTTTGTCTGCAGCTCGAGTTTTTCGGCATACCGACGGTATTGTAATAGAATTTGACTGCGAGCTTTGGGTGGGTGGGGAGCCTCGGTGAACGAGAAGCTCCAAAAGAGGGTTGCGGGGTTTGCTCCATTTATCAGCAAAGGCCGGGAGATGGAACAACTCCGACCTCCTCCGACACCCGAAACGTGCCACCATTTGTGCATCCGTCTGCGTGGGGGGAGGGGGGTTATTGAGCGACTTGAAACGATGTCATGGAGCCATCTTGGAAGGCGTTGAGAGACATTTAAGATGTCGGGCTTGCCATGATAAATAAGCAAGCACAAGGCAAGCTAAATCGACAGCATCTGCGGATCTGGTACTGGTTCAGGAACCAAAAAGCCACGATATTAGAATACCACCCCTCTCAAACCTATTTCCCAACCCTCCGACATGCCTGTCTCCGGGTCTTTGAGCAACGTGAACTGGTGAGGGCATCCCGACGATCGATCGGCTTTTGCATCAGCAACACAAGCTGACACGTCTTTGCGTTACCTAGGGAGCCGAGCTTCTCCACGGTGGCCGTTCACGGTGGCCAGGAGCCCGATCCCGTCAACGGCTCCCGTGCTGTCCCTCTTTACCAGACGGCAGCTTACAACTTCACCGATGCCGCCGGTCAGTCCTGCTCGTCCCAGTGACGTCATGCCGCCTTGACGACGCTGACCCCTCCCTCCTTCCCTCCCCGACCGCAGATGGCGCAAGCAAGTTCGCATGGAGCAAGGACGGGTACGTCTACACGCGCATGGGCAACCCGACCAACAGCGTCTTCGAAACGCGCATGGCGATGCTCGAGGGCGGCGTCGGCGCCGTCGCCGCGGCGTCGGGCCACGCGGCGCAGTTCATGGCGCTGACGCAGTGCTGCGACCCCGGCCACAACTTTGTCAGCACCAGCTGGCTGTACGGCGGCACCTACAACCAGTTCCGGGTGTACATGAAGAAGTTCAAGATCGACGTCAAGTGGGTGGTGGGCAACGAGCCCGCCGACATCGACGCGGCCATTGACGAGAACACGCGGTGCGTCTACATTGAGACCATCAGCAACCCGAAGCACAGCGTGCCCGACATCCGGGCCATCGCCGACGTGGCGCACAAGCACGGCATCCCGCTCATCGTCGACAACACGTTCGGCATGGGCGGCTACCTCTGCCAGCCCATCAGGCAGGGCGCCGACATCGTCACGCACTCGGCGACAAAGTGGATCGGCGGCCACGGCACGTCCATGGGCGGCGTCGTCGTCGACGGCGGCCGCTTCGACTGGGGCGCGTCGGGCAAGTTCCCCGGCTTCACGGAGCCGGCCGAGGGGTACCACGGCCTGAGGTTCTGGGAGACGTACGGCAGCAAGGCGCTGTCGGCCAAGCTGCGCATGGACAGCATGCGCGACCTGGGGCCGTGCCTGAGCCCCTTCAACGCGTGGCTGCTCCTCCAGGGCCTGGAGACGCTCCCGCTGAGGGGCGAGAGGCACTCGGAGAACGCGCAGAGGCTGGCCGAGTGGCTCGAGGCGCACCCGAGCGTCAACTGGGTGCTCTACCCGGGCCTCAGGTCGCACCCGGACTACGATTACACCAAGAAGGTGTTTAAGAACGGCGCGGGCGGCGTGCTGACCTTTGGAGTCGTGAGTATCCAAGTTTTCTTTTACCAAGTTCTTTTTTCTTTTTATAACTTTCTCATCTTCCTCTTCTCCTCTTTTTTTCTATTGTTTTTTCTCGAGTATGATGCCGAATCGTGGTCAGCTGACAGAAGCGCCCCTCCCCCTTTTCCTTCAAGGCCGGAAACATAGACCAGGTCCGCTCCGTCGTCGACAACCTCAAGCTCTGCTCTCACCTGGCCAACGTGGGCGACGCCAAGACGCTCATCATCCACCCGTGGGTGACGACGCACCAGCAGCTGCCGGACGAGGAGAAAATCAAAGGAGGCGTGACGCCGGACCTGATCCGCGTGTCGGTGGGGATCGAGGCGTTCGAGGACATCAGGAGGGACTTTGCGCAGGCGTTCGAGGCGGCGGGCCTGCCGGCGGCGGGCAAGGCGGGCGGGGACCCGTTCGACGCCGCGCTGCGGCTCGTCTCGGGCGGGTTCATGGGGGGCAAGGCCACGGGGGCGCCGAGGCCGGGGACGGACGGGACCGTTTCCGAGGCGTGACGGGGCAGTGCAGCGGGGTGGTTTGGGGCGTGAGCAATTCTCTCTCTCTGATGTTAGAGACGACAGGACGTGTGGGAGTGGGGTATATGAGGCACGACAGATGTGAGTGTGTGTGAGTTGACGCCATGAATTTTGGACGGCGCCGAGGCGACCGAGTTTCGAGTCGGGTGCAGTAGACACGAATACCTCTGGAACTGGAAAGTAACAAATTGCTTATTGTCCCAGCCCGAGTCCGGCGGCGCGTCGTATGAGCGAGGGCACATGTCCACGCGAAGCCAGCATCATGGGTGAATGAGCGGGAGCGGCGCACCGTACCAGACGGTTGGAGAACGCTGCCCCCGTTGGAAGAACGAACCTACGGAATACGCCAAAGGCAGCGGTTACCGATCTCCGACGGGTGCACAGAATCCAAGGCTTGAGAAGAAAAGCACCGCATGCGACGGCCAAACCGTAGAGGTTCCTAGGAGAGGGACTATAAAGACAAGCCTCCTGACCGCCGCAGGAAACCTTTCTCTTTTTTTTTTTCTTTCCTTTCTCATCGCCATAGAAGAAGAAGCCGGAGCCGGCCGAGGCGCAGATGGAGAGACCAGCAGGGAAGAAAAGGAAGGCCGGGGTGGGGGGGGGGGGGGGTCTGGAGAAGAAGGCTTTGCCCGCAACGAAGCTTGGTCGGATAGGACGCATGGGGCGAGGAGCGAGAATGTCCAAAACATAAGCGGGAGACGAGCCGGCGCTGGTGATGGAGGTGCAAGGACGCCGTCGTGACTCGCCGGTGGGTGGAGGGAGGATGTGACGACACGCAAGCAGTTGGTTGGTCCTCGCTAGGAAGTGTCAATACTCTCAAGTCAGCGTTGGTTTTGGGAAGAAAGAAGTCCGCTTATATGCATCATTCGTCTTTACTCCAAGTGATATGAAGGTCCTCACAGCGCGTCCTAAAGCCGTCCTTGCACTGGGGCGGTCACGGGGGAGCGGGAAGGAACAGCCGGCAGCCGGCAGCCGAGCCCCACTTGTTTCCGATTCTTGTCTGCGGCCGGAACTTCCGCAGCGGGTCCCGCGGCCGACCAGGTACGTACCGGGACGGGGCACCAAGGTACGTACCCCGCGAGGGCGGTGGTGTGACTTTCTCTCGGCAACAACACCATCAATCAAATCAGCCCACCATCGTCGAACCGCAGACACCACCACGCACCATCAATCGGCTCACCCAGCCGTAGCTCGACCCATGATGTGACGCAGAGGCTCACCCCGGATCTCCGTCCGCCGGGTCTCAGAGTCCCTCGATTCAAATACCAAAGGGCCCCTACGAGCGAACCGTAAGAAGGGCCATCCAGATTCCGACCATTACCAAAGGGCCATCGACCGTGTCGGGATAGCCGTCGTATCTTTAAGACGACTTGCACCAATTTAACACCGGGATTTTATACCTGTGCTCACCTCGGACGATAAGATCTCGACAAAGCATCAACCGCCCAAGATGGGTCTCGTCAGACATATGAACCACATCGACCGCGAGGAGCTGTACACCGACCTCGAGGCGCGCATCCGCTACCTCCACAGCTTCCTCGACTTCAGCAGCAGTGCGCCAGCTCCCCCCCCTCTTTTTCCACCTCGGAAGAACAAACATAGCAGACGCTAACACACCTCCCCTCCCCCCCCAGAGGACATCGACGCCCTCACCTCGGGCGCGAAATACGTCAAGGCCCTGATCCCTGCCGTCGTCAACATCGTCTACCACAAGCTGCTGCAGTACGACGTCACCGCCCGCGCCTTCACCACCCGCTCCACCAGCTTCGCCGGCCCCATGGACGACGTCCCCGCCGACGACTCGCCCCAGATCCTGCACCGCAAGATGTTCCTCCGCGCCTACCTGGCCAAGCTGTGCTCCGACCCGAGCAGGATGGAGTTCTGGGAGTACCTCGACAAGGTCGGGTGAGTAGTTTTTTTTCCCTTTCCCCCGACTGCCGGCGCATGCTGCCGGACAGGGCAAAAAAAAAAAAACCCCAAAAAACTTTTATAAAAAGAAAGACTGACAAAACCCGGCGTCAACAGCATGATGCACGTCGGCCTGGGCCGCAAGCACCCCCTGCACGTCGAGTACATCCACCTCGGCGCCTGCCTGTCCTTCATCCAGGACGTCGTGACCGAGGCCGTCCTCTCGCACCCGCGCCTGTCCATGCAGCGCAAGATCGGCCTCGTCAAGGCCCTCGGCAAGGTCATCTGGATCCAGAACGACCTCATGGCCAAGTGGCACGTCCGGGACGGCGCCGAGTTCGCCGCCGTCCTCGGCGACGGGCCCGAGGTCGAGGAGGAGGGGTACCTGCACGGCCGCAAGGTCATCGAGAGCGAGTCCGACGAGGAGAGCGGCGACGCTGCCGTCGTCGACGAGGGCGGAGTGTGTCCGTTCTCGGGGATGGCGGCCGGTGTGAAGGAGTCACAGGTTGACGGGGAGAGGGAGGAGGCACAAAAGGTTGAGAGTGCTGTATAGGAGTAAGAGAGGGGGGGGGCGGCGAAATACCGGTTATTACGCATTGTTCGAAGCATGGATGGACGGCGTTTTGGGTGGTTATGGCATCAGGGTATCTCGGCTCACCTCTGCGATTTTGAACGGTTTTCAGTTTCAAACATTGATGTTTTTTACAGATGGAAAACGAGAAGAGCGGGTCACCGGCGCACAGAGAGAGAGAGAGAGAGAGAGAGGCTGAAGAAGACAAAAAATCAAAAACTCATTATGTTCAATCTTGACTATCACAGTTTACACAACTTTCAGATTAGACGTCCACAAACCCCCATCCCCGTGGACAAGACCTCCCGTCAAGATACCGCGCCCAGCGATCCGTGTATTTTTCCGCCCGCCATCCGGGATGGTCCTCGAGTGACCAGCCACCGGATCCACGCTTCCGGGGCCGCGCATGTCCACCACGGAAGGCGTGTGGGCGCTTAGTAGTAGCCGCCGCCGGCGCTCTTGGCACCGCCGCCGGAGGGAGCACCGCCCTTAGGAGCACCGCCGGAGGGGGCGCCACCCTTGGGGCTAGCAGCGCCGCCGCCGTAAGAACCTCCGGGAGCACCGCCGCTAGGAGCTCCACCCTTGGGAGCACCGCCAGACGGAGCGCCGCCCTTTGGGCTAGCAGCACCACCTCCGGGAGCATTACCCTTGGGCGCGCCGTATGAGGGTCCAGAAGGAGCATTACCCTTGGGGCTGGCAGCACCACCTCCGGGAGCATTACCCTTGGGCGCGCCGTATGAGGGTCCAGAAGGAGCATTACCCTTGGGGCTGGCAGCACCACCTCCGGGAGCGTTAGCCTTGGGGCTGGCAGCACCAACTCCGGGAGCATTACCCTTGGGTGCGCCGTATGAGGGACCAGAAGGAGTATTGCCCTTGGGGCTGGCAGCACCAGCTCCAGGAGCGTTGCCCTTGGGGCTCTCAAGCTTGGGCGCGTTATATGACTGAGAGGGAACGTTTCCCTTAGGGCTAGCAGCACCGCCACCAGGAGCATAGCCCTTGGGCTGCGTGGGGGCGTTTGGAGTGTCGCCCTTAGGCCTGGCGCCACCGCTGCTGGGAGAAATCTTGGGCCCATTGTTCAACGGGACAAAGGGAGCGTTGCCCTTGGGGCTCTCTGGCTTGGGGCTGCCGCCGTTGGGTGCGCCGGATGAGGGTCCAGAAGGAGCGTTACCCTTGGGGCTGGCAGCACCAGCTCCAGGAGCGTTGCCCTTGGGACTCTCAGGCTTGGGCGCGTTATATGACTGAGAGGGGACGTTTCCCTTAGGGCTAGCAGCACCGCCGCCGGGAGCATAGCCCTTGGGCGTGGCGCCACCGCTGCTGGGAGAAATCTTGGGCCCATTGTTCAACGGGACAAAGGGAGCGTTGCCCTTGGGGCTCTCTGGCTTGGGGCTGCCGCCCTTAGGTGCGCCGTATGACGGACCAGATGGAGCGTTTCCCTTGGGCCTCGAGGGGGGGAACAGGGTGTCGGGCTTGGGGCCGGCATCACCCTTCGGGCTGTCGGGCTTGGGGCCGGCAGCACCCTTCGGGCTGTCGGGCTTGGGGCCGGCAGCACCCTTCGGGCTGTCGGGCTTGAGGCCCTCGGGTTTGGGAGCGTTGTATGTAGGCACATCAGGAGTGTCGGGGCTCTGGGGAGTGACAGCAACAGGGGTTGGCGCGGGAGTGTTGAGACTCTGGGGAGTGACGATAACAGGGGTAGGCGCAGGAGTGTCTTCGCTCACAGGGGTGATGGGAGCGGGGCTGGGCACCGGGGTGTCTTGGTTCGGGGTAGCAACGGGGCTGACTGCGGACGTGGTCTCGGGACTCTGGGAGGGTACGGAATCGGGGCTGGGCACCGGGGTGTCTTGGTTCGGGGTAGCAATGGGGCTGACTGCGGACGTGGTCTCGGGACTCTGGGAGGGTACGGAATCGGGGCTAGGCGCCGGGGTGTCTTCGCTCGGGGTGGCAGCAGGGCCGGCCGCGGACGTGGTAGCGTAGTCGCTCTGGGAGGGGACGGCATCGGGGCTGGGCGCCGGGGTATCTTCGCCCGGAGTAGCAACGGGGCTAAGCGCGGACGTAGTCTTGTCGCTCTGAGGGGTGACAGAGACGGGGCTAGGAGTGTCTGCGCTCGGGGTAGCAACAGGGCTGACCGCGGAGGCGGTCTCAGGACTCTGGGAGGTTACGGAATCGGGGCTGGGCACCGGAGTGTCATCCGTGGGGCTGTCAGAGTCGGGAATGCCGTAGTCAGGGGTGTCATAGTCATAATAGTCGTAGCTGTCATAGTCAGATGATTGAACGCTCCGACTTTTGTAATACCCGCCTCCTGCGCCGGCACCGGGGCCAGAAGGACCGCCGCCACCAGGGCCGGAAGGAACGCCGGCACCGGGGCCAGACGGACCGCCGGCACCGGGGCCAGAAGGACCGCCACCACCAGGGCCAGAAGGACCGCCACTAGGGCCAGACGGGCCAGACGGGCCGGCGCCACCGCAAGGACCACCGCTGGGGCCGGAGGGACCACCGTTGGGGCCAGAAGGACCGCCACCACCGGGGCCAGAAGGACCGCCGCTGCCGCCACCACCACCGTAGCCGTAGTCTCTACGATAGTATGAGCTGAGTGGACCAGCGGGGCCGGAAGGGCCGGACGGGCCACCTGCAGGACCGGATGGGCCGCAAGAACCGCCGCTAGGGCCGGAGGGACCGCTTTTGGGGCCGGAGGGACCGCCTTTGGGGCCGGAGGGACCGCCTTTGGGGCCAGAAGGACCGCCACCACCTGGACCAGAAGGACCGGCGCCGCCGCCGCCGCCGCCACCACCACCACCACCGTAGCCGTAGTCTCTGCGGTGGACTGATCTGAGGGCGCGCTTGTTTCCGGGGTAGGAATCGTCGTTCTCGGGGCTGCCAGAGCCGGGGAATTCGAGGTTGACAAGGTCGGCGACGTCGGCGATGTCGGCGAGGGTCTCGGCGTCGTTGCTGTACTCGCCCTGCCGGGACTGGATCTCGGCCTTCTTCAGACTGGGGTAGCCGAGGACGGGGGCCGCCACGAGGGCGGCAGTGAGAATGGAAACGCGCATGGTTGCAGACGAGGCTGGAGACGTTGGGGGGGGGGGGGGGGGGGGGAGGAATCAGTAAATAAGCGAAGGTGCGTATAGGCGAAAAGCTCTAGACCAGAGAGATGGGAACGACTGTGCTGAGAACAGAACGAGCGTGGAAGGAAAGATTGATGGAGTGAATGTGTCCTGATGAAGCCAAAGAAACGGATCGAGAGAAGGGGAGTCGCGGGCTCATTATATGGACGGGCGAGGATGGAGAATCGTCTTGAGGCTCTGGGGCGCCGACGACTCTAGACCGTACGCCGGCCGATCCGCCGCTTTGGGGCCGAACTTGAAGCAGGCTGTGGAAATTGGGAGCACGTCTTCCCGCCGATAGTACGTTCCCAGCATGTCTACCATACTTTTTGGCTGTGTAGATGCCGTTTTCCCTCTCTCTCTCTCTCTCTCTCTCTCTCTCTCTCCTTTTTCCTCGACTACTCGTTCCCCAAGGAGCCGGTGCAGGACCGACGCTGGCGTCGCGGCCTCGCCCCCGGATATCGGAAACCGTTTGGCCCTGTCCTGAACCCAATCAAAGCTGGTGAGATTAAAGCGAGCTAGTGGCTGACGGCTACTGTGATGGTGTGGTGAGGGAGGCGTTGGCGGAAAGGAGATTAAGGGGGGTACGCTAACCTTCACGGGTAGGAGGACATCACCGACTTGGCTAGCTTCGACTGTGGTTTTCTCTTCCTCTTCTCATTGTTCTCTCATACTTGGATCTGGAGGCGTTGGGAGAGGTCTCGCTGCCACGGTTGCTTACAGATGACGCGAGAAGTCTGAGAAGAATCCAAAAAGCGATTGTCGAGGTACCTATTGCCTCTAGCTTGCTACACCGCCAATCGCGCAACAAAGCAGAGGGACAGGCCGTGTGTCTAGACCGTGATGTGGATGAGGATTGGCAGATCTCATGCCGTAGCTTCTGGACAGCATTAGCGTCGTCGTCATGTCGAGCCCGGACTTCTGGGAGAACCGACTAGGCCGTGCCCCGCGATGGCATCCGACGCAGGAAAAGGAGAGAGACAGCAACGACAGAGGAGAGAGTTTGTGCGCCTTTGTCGGGACTGAGCGTCGCCTGTGCACCAAAGGGGCAGTCGATCTGTTTTTCTTTCCCCCATTGGCGCGCCACGACATGCCCAAACAAGCTCATGTGGCTATAGCCCCGAAGAGCGCGAGGAGGGAAGATGTCGTTGTTTGCTTCCTTGGACGGGGGCTGGCACGGCTCGGGGTTTCTGCCTCCCCTGAAACGATGCCTCTTGAGAAACCAAGGCGACAGACGCCAGACGCCAGACGCCAAACGCCAGACGCCAACACCAACGCCCGTGGCTCTAAACAAGGCTCTGAACAAGAGGCGTCGACGAGCTTTGTGGAGAAGGCTGTAAGGGCCCTTGTTTGGCCCGGCAATGTCTCGAGAATCGGCCGCGCGGCGCGGGAGAGCGGCTCAATCGATGGGCTGGCTCCTGGTCCGCTGCAACGGCAATAGGAGCTTGTCTATTGTATCTCTATTTTCTTTAAGGGGGGGGGGGGGGAATCTTGCTGCGATCGTTTGTACGCCTGTTTGTTATTAGCTTTGCCAAGTCTGACTGCCTCTTGTGCCTACACTCGAGTCAATATTACGAATCGGCACAGCTAGTCGTAGCATCGGGTCGGCGTCCAGCTTGGCCAACCCCCTGGGGAAATGGGGACCTGGCAAAGGTCGTCCCGCACTGTTTCGTTTCTAGTCTTGGTTTCCCAATCTCTTTTTTCTCCCGGCGTACTGTGTGTGCTGCGATTCCCAAAGGACTCCCAAACAAACGGATCTTTCCCCCAGTCGCCAGGATGGGCGATCCGCCGCCATGTCTCAGGGACGACCTCTAGCACAAGACCGATTGCGGCTAGTCAGACACGCGATATGTCATGGCCTTTTCGAGCTCTCGCCTTCGTCCCGCGGTCTGAGCGAGGTGGTCGCGAGCAAAAGCGAATGGCTGCTATTGGTAGTACAGATGCCAAAGGGGTATACCCGTACCGCTTGGTGCAAAGCGGCGACATCCGTGGCTTGTTTATGCTTGTTGTCGATTCTTGTTAAAGGTAGCTAAGTAGAATGGCCAAAGCGGCATGGTAGAGGCGGAGGCGGGCTCTTCTTCCAGGAGGTCCCTCCGTATCCCAACAGCTGCGTTGGCGTGTCGTTCATTGTTCTTCCTCTTCATGTTTGCTCGAATATTGTGATGGCGATGCGCTCTTATCGCTACGTTGTTGGCTTCCTGCCGAAGCTCGCCAGCGATGCAGAGCACAAGGGAAGGGGGGAAATAAGGAAAAAATGCTACTGTTACCATGTACGCGAGGAGCTGGCTCCAGCCGTGTTCATTTGAAGAAACGCACGGCGATGCTGCCAGTCCAGGTTGCCGACAAGCTCATGATAGGGATGCTACGTACGCCATGGTAGAATCGGCAGTCTTGGCCTTAGCTGTCGAAAGGGTCAAAAGACGGCCTGATCGGGTTGTCCTCCCTCCCTCGTCATCTCTAGGATTTACGCTCGGTTGACGTACGACAAGCCTGGGAGGGGGGGAGAGCCTTCAAGAGCCTCTTCCCCCTCGTTGACACACACCATCGCCGCCACCGTCCCCACGGCGCGTGCTCTGATGCGTGTCGAAGCACGCGCGCACGCTCTTTAACTCAGGCGACCTGATTCCGAGACTCGATCCGGGTGGGAGGGCACTAGGGAATGCTGATCGGCCTTGAAGCCTCCTTCGGAGAGATGTTGAGGCTCCGAGTGGAAGGCGCAGTTGAGAAGCCAATGTTTTGGCGTCATGGTTGGCTTCTGAGAAAAGCTTTTTGCTGCAAGGCGTATCCTCACGGGATGGTTGATGGGATAGTAGCAGTGATGAAATGTCATCAGCAAGACGTCCAGATGACTGCATAACCTCGTCTGGCATCTGCATCGGGGGCTCTGTGCGTGGTTGTTATGAGTGATAGATGTAGTTTCCCGCGGTGATGAACTTTTTCTGTCTATTGGCACTATTCTGCTCTGCAGGCCATATAAAAGGGCCCACCCATCCGTGACATGGATAGCCGAATAGGTGTTTTGTAGCTCATTGCAGTTCTATGGCGCTTGAAAACATGGGTGCAAGACGATTGTTGGGTATGATACAGGAGAGATATGCCCAAAGTGAGAAAGAAGGCTTGAATTGGACCGATGTGTTGATCCTAGATTTGCTAGAACCTACGGAAGACAGGCTGTCAGCAAGAAATCATCATGTCATAGATGTAGGGTTTACCAAAACCTTGGAACAAAACATAACTATGAGTTCGTCTTCCGGTCGTTCGTAAGAACTTGGAGACACTACACAGTCTAAGCTTTGTA
>MU846095.1:0-115606 GCA_030867225.1 Colletotrichum caudatum
GTAATAGTTATCTATAGTGGTGGTTATCTATAGTGGTAATAGGTAATAGGATAGATAGAGGGGAAGAAATCGGCTGGCCGGCCGGCTGGCTGGCTGGCTGGCAAAATAGTAGCCGAAATGTTAGCTATACCTAAATTAGTAGGGGGGTGAACATTAGTGAGTTACCTGGCAGGGGTCTTTTATTTCGGCCGGATACCATTGTACATTTCCTCCTCTTGTCACCCTTATCCCGGTTTTGTCCTGTCCTTACGATCCGCTGCCTCCCCCTCTGTCCTTTTTTCTGCCTCCTCATACCCCTGCCTCCGTGCCTCCTCCTCTCCTTCTCCCCAGAGTCTCAGCGTTACAGGAGTCGCAAGATCCCAGATGCACCGGGATGAGACTGGTGTCAGTGTAACCGAGTTTGCCGCTTCTTTTTTCGTTCTGTCCAGTGACAGGTTGATATCCGCCCAATCAATCCCCTTGCACGCGGCAGGCGCCAGACTGGCCTCTCCCTCCCTCCCCAGGTAGCCTGACCTTGTCCTGGTCCGTCTTAGCGAACCGAACGGCTGGACGGCGGACGGACGCCGACGACGCTCGGAAACGACGCTTTCTAACCTATAGTTGCTCTGCCTATTGCTTATTGTGCCCTACTCCCTTTCCTCTATTCTTTTCTCTGCAACGTTATCCTCTCTTTCAAACCAACCCATCTATTTCGCCCAGCGTCATGCTGGCGCCAGCTGCCTTTTCGGCATTGTCTGCTTCTTGCTAGCTCCCGCATGGCTTCTCACTCGTTGTTTCTCTCATTTTTGTTTACAATAGTCACAAGACGACACTGCGTGTCGATCGTTACATTCAAGGCTCTGTGAGTCCAGTTTATTACATCGCCTTGGCTGGCGTTATTCTTCTTGATACCCTCTCTCCCTGCTGTTTCCACACGGTCACGAGCAGCCTCCCTTCGACCATCGCCCGACCCCTTCCTGGCCATCCGGACGCCACACTCCTATCCCTTTGGACTTGACTTCGATTCATCGCTTGACGGCTACTCTTTCCGTCTGTCGCCCTACACCATTTCCCGGCCGTTGTCAGCACCTAGCCATATCCGCGCAACGAGGCGGCAGCCTTTTGTTCATACACCATCGCTGAACTTACCCGCCACTTCGACCCGATCGAGAAGGGGCTTATTCGCCGCTTTTCACGTCGTCAACGGCCTCTACGGGGCCACCAGGAAACACCCAGCGGCGAGTTGCGCTTGTCTTCCCCGTTGAACGCTCGCTTCTGAAGCATGACATAATCTTGAACGGGGATATTTACAGCTCTTCTGCCAATTCTCAACACGAGGGTTCTCCCATAAACCGACCGACCTGGGCCCTTCGCCATGGACTTTCTGCACCGAGGACGGTTCTCCCGCAGGGAGGGCACCGAGCAGGGGGCTTTGGAAGAATCATCAACGCCGCCGGAAATGGAGGAAGAATCACAACCCCGGTCGAGACGATTGCCTGGAACACGGCCTTTGCTCTCCTCGAGACGGCGTCCCGATAACGGGATGCAGAGACTTGGTGATGAAGAAGGTGGCCAGCCCAAAACTACTCGTTTCAACCTGGGGCTCCCGGCACTCCCAGGAACTCGTCTTCATCTGCCGCATCTCACGAGGACATGGACGGCGGGCTCCAATGGCCCCGACTCGCGGCCCAATTCAATCCAACGCCTCCCCAACCGAGGAAACGAAACGTCGGCGGACCCCTCACTACCACGGACCGGGGGAGCACCAGCTGCCCCAGTAGCGATGCCAGCGCCCGTGGCTCGAGTATCTCGGTCCGAATCTACTGGCAGGAGGAGGATGTTCTCCGGGCCAGATCCGGCAGAGATGCATCTGGCACAGATGGTTCAGGATGGACGGCGGCGCCGACGGCATGTACATCGTCGTCAACATGCGAACCACGACGAGAGACACCCGAAACGGTTTCTCCTTTGCATCCCCTGGCCAAAATCGCGGCGCATGAGGTCCCAGATTCTCCGTTGCTTCATATCGGGCTTTTTCCTAACCTTGCTTCTGACGGCTTGTAAGAGCAACTCTTCCTTGCTCAGTTAAGAGCTTTCGTATGGAACGTGTGACTGACTTTCTTACAAGACCTAGCTTTATCGCTTACACAGAACATCCGCAGTGGCGAATTCACGGTGCTGCTCATACTTGTCATTTTGTTTGTGACCGTCTTCTTCTGTCATGGCTTGATTCGGCTTTGCATGATCATCTTTCGGCTGCGACCCGATGACGATGCCAGGCCACCAATGCCTCAGCCTCTGGCCCCCGGCGGCTATGCTGTGCCTCGAGAACCTATCCGGGTCGTGCTGGCACGCGATGAAGAGGAGCAAGGGGAGGTCAGCGAGGCTTTGTTGGCCAAACCGCCTGCGTACGGCCTTTGGCGGGAGAGCGTGGTACGTATTTGCGGCCGGGACGCAAGTTTACGCACATGAGACTAATACGAACCTGACACAGAGAGTTGACCCCAATCGTATATACTGGCAGCGTAATCCGAATGCTGCATCGACCGCTGGGCCGCCCACGTCGGAAGGGAGCCACAGTGGGCCTCGGCCGCCCTCGTATGCTTCAGAAGACGGTGTGAGCTACGTCGTCGACGCTCGCCCCCGGTCGATGGCACCGGCCATGACGGATGTCTCGATGCCACCGCATCCTTCCGAAGTTGGGCGCTTGAGTGAACGCCAGGTTTCGCCGTGAGTCGGCAACCATGGCATTACTTCCTGGCGATGAGCACGAGTACCTATTCCATTAATGTGATTGAACATCCGGCAGCGGCGTTTGTGTATGCTTGTTTTGGAGCCAGTTACTGTGCGACACGCAAATAATGGCACTGACGCCGGTGTGGGTCAAGACAGTGCAGAGCGAAATAGCAACATGGCATGCAATGCAAAGTGTGCGTGTATAGAGTCTGATCGTGTAAACATGCATCACGCCAGACGCTTACAATAGCCCAAGACGTAGTAGTATATATGTATAATATGTCCGATGAGCCCAAGCATGCCGACGGAGCGATGCATCGTTCAACATCCCACCTCCTTTAAGAGCCTCCTCCGTATCCCCCCAAGCTATCTATCTATCTAGCTAGCTAGCTAGCATGCTGGGGAAATATAGCTGGGACGCTAGTATATCAAACGAAGACGAGGACACAAAGCACGAGAACAGTGATTTGCGACGACTGGGTGGTTTCCACAACACGTTGGCGCTTACATACTCTCCACCGCTGTCGACCTAAACAAGATGAGGGACTGAGAGGACACCTGTGAGTGAGTGAGGTAAAGGGGAAGCGAACGCGAGACAAGACGAGATTGAGAAAGAAGCAGCTACTGGTGGTTGCTCTGGACAGGCGAGAGACCAAGGGTGCCGACCAACCCAAGGTAGTTCCCAAGTACCTACTTATATATCTACCTATGGTACCCAGGTGGGTAGCTAGAGTGCCTACCTAGGTAACTCGCCCGTCCTCCCCACCTTTTCTTTTTTACGTCGTGATGAATGACGGAAGCCCCCAAGGCCGGTCCGCGTGTCTCCCGTGCAATGGCGGTGCGCCGGATTGAAAACCCGAGACACACTGGAAGAGTCGCCTCTGCCTTGATCCTTTTATTTTCTTTTCTATTTTCTATTTTTGTTTTCGTTTTTTGTGTGCGGCGGTTGATGTTGCTGTACATGGACGTGGATCGGAAGAGGCCGTGCGCTCTAGGTTTCTGTCTCCGGGCGCTCGGCTAACAATCGGCCTCTTCCAGCATCTCTTTAGACGTGTGATGTTCAGAGTACCGACCACCTACATAGGTAACCTAGGTAGGTAGGTAGGTGGATGAGAGAGGAAAGAAATGGTGCGCACCTCTGGGTCGTCGGCGTGGGAAAGCGGATCATGCATCCTCGCCAGTGCTCACTCTCTGGCGATGACAGGGCGCGAAAGCTGGGCGAGTGCGAATGCACGCAGGCGGATGCGGAAAGGAAAGTGCAGCTGGAGGCTCGAATGCGCGTGTCAGCAGCAACTCGGGCCTCTTCTTCGACCCTCCTGTCCTGTCTTCACTCCAGTCTCCGTGTTCCAGAAACGTATGTGCGCCGGGGCCATCGTCTGTCTACCTACCTAAGGTAGCAGGGTAGGTAGTACTATGTGGTACAGTACGATGTAGGTAGGTAGGCAGGTGTCCAGCAGTAGCAGGTTGAGAATACTTGCTTTTTCTTTCTTCGTCGCCTGCCTCTTGCGCGCTTCCTCAACCCAGCCGAGTCCAGCCTGGGTCCCATCATCCCCTTTCCACTACGTGTTATTCGTGGGCAGGTTCATGACGAGGGTCACCCCGACATTACCTACCGCAGTGACTGGGCGATGGAATTGCCCCGGGTTGATACTTTTGCTTTGGTAGGAATTAGTGGTTTCGTTTCCTGCTTCGTCTTACATACATATCCGTACATACCTGAGGTACCTACCTACCTAGGTATGTACACACACACACATATCCCCCTTTGCCCTTACTCACTGCCTTCCGCTTTTGAAAAACCACCCCCCCTAGTCAAGTCCGATCGGGTCGTTTTGGGGTTGAATCCTTGCTCGCCTGCAAACTTGCGTCTCTCTAGGTAGCTAAAAGAAAGAGAAGGCAACAAGGAAAAAATTAATAAAAATAAAAATTACCCGGAAGCAAGTTTCCTCGCCTCCGTTCTTCGCCCTCCTGTCCACCCCCGCTTAGGTACCTAGTGCACAGTCACTCACTAGTACCTAGACCCCTCTTCCATCACAAACCATTTATTTTTTTATCCCCTTCCCTCCCCTCCCGCACTATCAACCGCAACTCTCTTCGCAACGAAGTCGACTTTCCCGATATTCTCAAGAGCATTTTTCGCGAAAAGGTAAGCTTTCCCCTCGACTGTTTATTTCTTGCATGCGCAGCGCTCGCATACATACATATACGCAATCCTTTCATTTCCCTACCTCTCTCTCTCTCTCTCCATCTGAGAGCCTCTGTCCCTCTTTCCCAGTCATCCCGCCCCCTCATTGTCTGCCCATGCAGCACCGCAAACTTCCCATTGTCCTGCCATCGTGTCAAGTGTGTGCGACACAGCAAGGATCGACCAGCCCAGCTCGTTCAGCAGGACAATCACTCCTGTTCGCTGCCGCCGCTGTGCCACCACACACCTCGCATCGCATCACATCGCATCACATCGCATCACATCGCAACAACACAGACCAGCGCATCTCAAGAATACCTCAGCCCCTCGCCCGCCTCGAGTCGAGTGACCAGACCACGTCGACTACCGGATTATTAACGCGCACGCCACTCGAGACGGCTTCCGCATCACGTCCTCGCCTGTGTTGCGCCAACCCCGCCTACCGGTCTGGTTACAAACCCAAACACCATCTTTGGGTTTCGCGCATCACTGTCGTTTGCCCCAGTAATAGCACAACACGCCTTCTCAACACTTTCTGTCACCTGTTGTAATATCCCCGCTCTCGGATATATTGCCTTCATCATATGTCACTGAACCTGAAGACCGAATCGGCCCCCCGTCTACACCGAACACAAGCTGCGCTGTCTCGCTTGCCATCATCCCCGCGCGCTCGGTCCTGCCCTTTCGAACTGGGAACCGATGCGCCACTCT
Organism: Colletotrichum caudatum; assembly: GCA_030867225.1. Taxonomy (NCBI): domain Eukaryota; kingdom Fungi; phylum Ascomycota; class Sordariomycetes; order Glomerellales; family Glomerellaceae; genus Colletotrichum; species Colletotrichum caudatum. Next base: position 5,612 of record MU846095.1, read on the forward strand.
CCCGAAAAGCCTTGGTGGATCATGCACCATAATTCCTCAATTAGTTTGCAGCTACCATCGTAGCAATGCGACGAACCCACAAGTTTTGAGCTTCGGGGCACTGTCTTTGGGATGAGATGCAACAACTGCTGCATGGGATGTCGCTGCGAGCGCCAGATCACTTGCTATCCTATGTACGGCTAGCCCCCAAGGGCAGTCGCTGCCGAATCAAGCTCTATGTTCTTGCAGATGAAATCACCATGCCGGGCCCCTTGATTGCGCTGTTGCCGACTGAGGCACCATTGCGGCATTGTTGCGGTTCCGCTGCGGCCACGGTCCATGGAACGATGGTGCGGGCTGCGCTGTTTTGCATACTGGATACTGTTCTCTGCGAAAGTTGGCACCCGATCTGGACTCGGTGAATATCCTGTGGACGGAAAGTTGCCGCTGCAGAGTGTGTGGCAGACATTAGATGCACGAGAATCGATGCGATGGTGGTACGTAAGGCTAACTTGGACGATCTTAGTCACATAACCATCAAAAATGTCTTCCCTCTCTCGTCGCGCCTGCTACAAGTGCGGCAATGTTGGACATTACGCCGAAGTTTGCTCCTCTGCTGAGCGTCTCTGCTACAACTGTAAGCTATGCGCTTCCCCTATGCCCGCATCACTCGGACCGCTGACGAAAGAATGCAGGTAAGCAGCCCGGCCACGAGTCCAACGGCTGCCCTCTGCCCCGTACTACCGAGGCCAAGCAGTGCTATCACTGCCAGGGCCTCGGCCATGTGCAGGCTGACTGCCCTACTCTGCGCTTGAGCGGCGCTGGCACGAGCGGCCGCTGCTACAACTGCGGACAGCCAGGCCATCTCGCTGTAAGATGACCTAAAACTCTCATATCTACAATTTGGATTACTGACATTTTGGGAAGCGCGCTTGCCCCAGCCCTGCCGGCGTCAACATGGGTCGTGGCGGCCCCGTTCCCCGCGGCGCGTACGGCGGTTACGGCCGCGGCGGTTTCGCCGGTGGCCCCCGTCCCGCAACCTGCTACAAGTGCGGTGGCCCCAACCACTTTGCCAGGGATTGCCAGGCTCAGGCTATGAAATGTTACGCCTGCGGCAAGCTTGGTCACATCTCGCGCGACTGCACTGCGCCCAACGGTGGCCCTCTCAACACTGCTGGCAAGACCTGCTACCAGTGCGGCGAGGCTGGTCACATTTCTCGTGACTGCCCCCAGAAGAACACCAACGGCGAGATCCCCAACGATGTGGACCTGACGGCTGCCCCTGGCATCCCCCAGCCCGCGGTTGCGCCCATCGCCCCTGTCGCCTAGACGGCGACCACGGCGACCACGGCCGTGTCCACCTTTAAATGAGGCGGCTTTTTTGGTCTAGGCCTGCACATTGCGGAGACTAGTCCTTCCTTTTTGCGGCGTTGCTTTGTGTGACACCGTTTGCTCATGTTTTCAGTACGACCGCTCACGCCTCTCGAACTTATTTACTACTACTACTACTACTACTACTACTACTACTACTACTGCACCTTCCCCCTTTTCATTCTAGTTATTACTTCAATTTCTGCACAAAACGGTCTTGTCGCCAATCGGCATCCTTTGCTTTACACGGCGTCTACGCGGATTCCCCTTCGTCAACACTATTCATTTTCTGGAACAAAACGGGAAAGGCTTCCTTTCTTCATAGTATGCTTGGTTCTTTGCAACGACTCTCACGACGGACGGTCTCAACGTATTTGAATGCATCTTCGGTCCATCAGTTGGAACCAAAATTTCAAGGCCCTCGCAGCCACCTACGGTCGGTCCGCTTGGGCTCGGCTTGACTACTTGAGGTTGGGTTACCCCAAACAAAGTAGTACAGGCAGCGATGCCGGTGAGCGCGTTGCACGAGACTGGGCGCAAGACGACGACAGCAACGAGAACAAATCACAGGACAGTGGTGTCGAGATAGCTTGTAGCTGGGGATTTGCAATGTCGTGATGCACCGGTCGGCAATAGCCTAAATGGACGGCCCACACTGGCACTGAGCGGATGCTGACTGAAGGTAATGGACGAGAAAATATTCTTGGAATGGAAGACGGGGCTTGAGGGGGGGGGTGAGAGATCCGAGTATCTTATGAAGAAGAAGAAGAAGAAGAGTTTTGGGGCGGTGGAAGTGGTTGTTGAGTAGAAGACCCTTTCGAAGGGAAAAATGGTGGACACCCCGGCAAAGCTGTTGTGGCGTGACGCACAAAAAAAGAAGCTGTTGTTGTTTGAGTTGTCTGAGTGTCTTTGGTGGAGGGGCGTTGCAGTTGTGACGGGTGATCTGAATTGGGTGATGCTGTGGTGGATGGGACGCAGTTTAAGGTGGATTGGGGGGCCGAACATCCGGTTGCCGAAACCGCGCCATATCCGGGTTGGACGGTGCTCCAACATGTTTTACGACTATCTACGGGCTGCGATGGCACGGATATTGGGCAAGCTATGGGAACAAGGTAGATATGACAGCCCCCAGAAACACCGAGACCGGAGGAGAGGAGTTTAAGGCTTTGCACTGAGCTCGATGCAGCCAGCCGTGGCATGAGCTGGTCAGAAGCTGAAGAAGGCCTTCAAAACCTATCTGGCCTTCAGCTCGACTTAGCGCCCACGGCCGCCAGTGGCGATTGTCATTCGGATAATCAGGATTGGGCATGGTCGTCGATGCTGCTGTATGCATCGCCACTACTTACTAGTCGGTCGTTGAGGCGCCGACGATAACGGGGTAGAGTTGAACTGCGGTCCTAGCTGCGGCGTAACCGGACGGTGGCGGGGCCCGGCGCCGCGGCAGAAGCTTTGGCCACATATCCCGTGATTCCCACCTCAAAAGGCAGGCTTGCTTGCAGTCGAGGGCTACTGACTTTCCTGCCACATCTCGCCACGTCATGCCAAAACAGCCTGTCGCAAATTGTAATCATTGGCCCCATGACCCAAGACGCAGCAACTACATGCCGGCTATGATGACAATTCGGTGAGCAAGATCACACAGGCGAATCCCGAAACCGCTCGCCCGCATCGGTTTCTGACTCGATGCCAAGGGTCGGCCATGAATGGCTCAAATGTCCGAAGCGGGGTAAAATGTCGACAGCCAGCCCGCTTCAGGCGCTAATCAGCTCTGGGCCATCTCGACAGACGAAGTGGTCTTGCATGCTGCAGCCTGCATCATCGGCGTCATCTTCTGGATCCCACTGTCGCGCAACAGCCTGATGTTATGGGAGCCGTTAGCTCAACCCACTCCTTCTGCCTGTCTCTGCCTATTTGCCTGATGACACGAGACGGCTTGGCTGTGAGGATAGGTCACGAGTGAAGCACAACTCGAAGCCCGTCACACCCTACCTGCTCTCCATGAAGCTGGCTTGCACGTCGAGCGACGTTGCTCGCCAGAGGGCAAATGTCGTAAGCCGGCAGTTTTTAGTTGGACAAAGAGCCTCATCTTGGTAGGCTAGACCTGCAAGGGTATCTTGGGCCCTCTCAGCTTGTGTGTTGTGTAGGTCCGTATATAGGGATGGAGAGCGCCGCCCCCAACCTGCATTTCGCGACCAGTGAACCTGTCGGCTTCGTGTTTGTGTATGTTCTCCCCCTGAAACGACCTAATCGTTCCGTCCTGGCCCTTTCGTGGGGCTCTCTTCACTTCCTGGACGTTGTCTTGTGCTTCCTCAAAGTTCTGTAGTAGTGCAGCTGAGGCCACCTGCCTCATTAGCACCGCGAATTGAACAACGCAGCCTAGCTAAAGCCTCCAAAGAGGTAGCTCGGGTCAGCTGAAAGAGTTTTAGCAAGCACGATCGATAGTCATTACCGGCCGCCAGCTCTGTGACAGCATCCCTGGGCAATTCATCCAACGCTTTCCGCCATGTCGTCCACCAGCAGCTCCAGCTCCGATACCGAATCCAGTTCTTCGTCTGTGGTGCCAAACATCATTAACCATCCGCATCACAGAACACACCTAGCCAGCATGCCCGTGATCCTTAGCAAACCCCGAAAGGCCAAGCAACAGCCTCCTCAAGAAATTGTTGACGATTTCTGGGCAAAGTTTACCACCAAGGCCCCGGGTAAAGGTTGGTCGCCTCCCCGATGCAAGAGATACCCACCGCTCGCCCTCGCACCAAACCCAACATGAGTCTTGTCTAATCGGCGTGCTCAGCCACAACTGTCATTCCCCAGAACGCTTATGCGGAGGGTGTTGCGAAGCGATCCGCTACTGTCGTAGGCATCGGCACTCAAACCTCGTACGATGAGGCTGCAACTGTCTGTAAAGCCAAGGTCGAGAAGATTGTACGAGAATGCCGAAGAGTGAACCAACGTTATAGAGACCCTCATTATGACATCGAGTTTGACTTGAAGTTTGGGCGCCGAGACTGCCTCGAATCACTCTGGAATACCAAGGGCAGGGATCCTCCGGAATCTTCGTTCCACCCGAAAGCCGTCAAACGAGTTGTCGACATATTCGACAAGCCGCAATTCTTTATCGACGGGCCTACTGCCGATGATGTACGTCAAGGCCGGGATGGGGACTGCTGGCTCATGGCTGCATTGTGCAACCTCAGCAACAAGCCTGGTCTAATTGAGAAGGTTTGCGTTGCCCACGATCAACATGTCGGCGTCTATGGATTTGTTTTTCATCGCGATGGAGAGTGGTTCAGCGAGATCATTGACGACAAGGTATGTAGCCACATATTTGCCCTATCCTCCATGACTAAGTCGACTCATGCTGCACCGGCGGGCATGGGAGGCGGTGTATTCTATTCGTGCTAACCTGCGTCGCAGCTATATCTCACCAAGCCCGACTATGACGAAGGCCATCTCGAACGTATTCTTTGGGAAGACCGAGAGCGCGTCAACTCAGAGGAGGCCTACAGGCGCATCTACCAGACAAACAGCGGTGCGTTGTACTTTGCTCAATGCGAGAATCCTAATGAGACGTGGCTGCCTCTCCTCGAAAAGGCTTATGCCAAGGCGCATGGTGACTATGCATCTATCGAGGGCGGCTTCACTGGCGAGGCCATTGAAGATCTCACCGGCGGCGTCACCTCTGAGATATACACGACGGACATTCTTGATAAGGAGTGCTTTTGGAATGAGAAGCTGCTCAAAGTCAACCAGGACTGGCTTTTGGGCTGTTCCACGGGATTTGCATCAAGAGGTTGGGGCGAGCGAAAGGGTATCATTGAGATGCATGCCTATAGTGTCATGAAAGCAGTCGAGATGGATGGCCATAGACTAGTGTTGTTGAAGAACCCTTGGGGCAAGGGGGAGTGGAAAGGCGCCTGGAGTGAGTGATATCTAAGGTTCTTTATGGGTATTCATGTTAGACCATGCTAACGAGAAGTAGGTGACGGCTCCAAGGAATGGACCCCGGAGTGGTTACAAAAACTCCAACATACGTTTGGGGACGATGGAGCCTTTTGGATCTCCTACAGTGACCTCCTCAAGAAGTACAGCATCTTCGATGCGATTCGGTTGTTTGGCCCTGGCTGGCAGGTGACATCTATATGGACGACACTTTCGGTACCATGGACACTGGATTACCACAATACATACTTCGCCTTCACAATTTCAAAGCCGGGCCCAGTGGTTCTTGTCCTGGCTCAACTGGATGACCGTTACTTCCGAGGGCTTGAAGGACAGTACAGGTTTGACTTGCAATTTCGTCTGCACAAAGCCGGCCAGGAGGACTATGTCGTACGAAGTCAAGCATCTTACCGCATGACCCGGTCAGTCAACGTCGAGCTCCATCTCGAAGCCGGTAGCTACGAGGTCCTCGTCAAGCTGGATGCGACTCGAAACGACCAGATTCTTCCCATCGAGCACGTAATTCGAAAAAACGCCAAGTGTCGCCGGGAGAAGCTTATCCGAATAGGGCTGGCATACGATCTTGCTCACAGCAAAGGGAAAATAGTCGAGTCTTCCGAAGAGAAGGAAGCCAGAGAAGCCTATGAGAAGAAGCGCCGAGAAACGAAACGCACCGAAATCAAACGGAAGCTCCTCGAGAAGCGAGAACAACAGCACTACCTTAAGGTCAGAGCTGTCAAAAGAAGACAGAAGGAGGAGTCAAAGCGCAGAGCACGGCACAAAGCTAAAATCGAGAGGCTAAAGGCCACAAAAGAGATGCAGTCTGTACCGGGGAGACCTCGCTCAGTGCCATCAAAGCGAATAGAAATACATAACAAAACTCCCGCATCGATAGAGTCACCAAGCTCCACGACAAAAGAACATACCCTGATACAAGAGGCCGATTTTGAGAATCTTGGGCCAAGGACAAACAACCTGACAACATCTGGAAAGGAGGAGCGTCACAAAAAGTCTGCTGGCCGTTCAGAAACCACTGCCCCTGAAGAATCACCAGCCTCTCCCCGTGCCCGTGACGGAGCAAGTCCATCCATGGATATGCAAGCAAAGAAGACGACTGTTCGTTGCCCTGAAGGGCTATCCATCAGAGAACCAGAGACCATGCTCGATACTCAAAAGTCGAAAGGTGATGCGAGAGAGGTCGGCAGCGCTAAGAGTGGGGGTCATGAAGCCACCCCACAAGAGAGCGAAGCAGCAGCCCCTTCGAGAGCTTACAAGTTCTTGCTATGTGAATCAGACGACGACGATATTTCTAGTGTCTCCAGTTTGTCGGAGCTCTCCGAGCGGGAACTAGAACTCGAGATCGATGCCATAGAAGCACAAGAACCCATCGCTGTAGGCCGCATGTCGCCGCGGGCGGCCACGGCGGCATCTGTTGATGACCAGGATGAGTTTGAGAGGGACCCTTGGAATGCTGTGGCTGTGGTTGGTCTTCGGATATACTACCAAGCATCGAAAGATTGCCAGAACGAGGTTATCGTCAAGCTGCGAGTCGTGAGGTCAAACCCCTATAGCGAAGAAGGGGAAGAGACACCGAAAGCATCAAAAGCGGGCGACAAGAAATCGAAAGGTCTAGATGTGGACGACAGTGCCAAAGATGCCACTCTGGAGGGGGAGATCAAACAGCGGAAGAAGAGCATTAGACCTACCAGTGAGGATCTCAGCGATACCTCGTTCTTAGTTCTCCGTGGTGCTGGCGGCAAAGGAGCGTAAGCTGCTTAGGGAGCGGACTTACTAGCAAGGGCAAACTTCAACTTTTGAGATCGATGGCATTCTGTCCAAACTTTGGCAGGGACTGGAAGGAACAAGCGGATTGCTGTTTGATTGACCTTGGGGTATCCTCAGAACCTAGAACCTAACGCCCCTCTCTCATCATTATTCAATATATTCTCATGAGTCCAAGGAAACGAGTGCTTCCACTTCGGCCGTGGCGTATACCGCCCTTGGGAGGCCCGTCAGAAGCTGTCGAGGAGGTCGTCTAGCTTTCGTTTCTCCCCTGCGGTGACACGTTCCACCACTAGGGCGTCATCTTCCCTGAACAAGCTTCCAGATTCCGTGGATTCAGGCAAAAGGCTGACACGACCGCCGACGCGTGCCAAAAGAACTCGCATCTTCTCCATCTCCTTTTCGATCTCACCGTCGCGGATAATAAGATTCTCCTGCACGCCCGTACCATCACTGTCGGAGCGAAGAGGGCCAAGTAGAGCCTCCATGCGCCGCACCCGTCCAACGCGGGCTTTGACCTGCTGCCTCCTCTCAGCGAGCGACTTGAGGCGGTCCGCTTGCTCTACATACCGCCTGGCTTCCATGGGGTATGCCATGACGTCGCGGTCGGCCGGCCATGTAGAGGGAAGGGACTTGATGGCAGCCTCCTCGGCTTTTGTGCTGCTCCGTTAACCATCGCATCCATACTAATATTGGCACGGGTCCGTTCGCTGTATCAGAAGAACGACTTACTCAAGTCCGAAGAGAGAGGCAATCCCTCGCCTGGCTCGTCATCATGCGTCGCGAGCGGCTGAGATAGGTAAAGGGCGTCGATTTGCTCGGCGACGTGGCGGCTCGCCTGATGCGAGTAGGCGCATCGCGAATGTTGGAGTACAGCAGTGTTGAGGCGGGCGACGACATGCTCAACGACTGGGTCAGGAATTGGGGTCTCGGCTGCCTCGTTTGCGGTGAGCCAGGAAGGAGACGGCTGGAGGGGCTGCGAAAGGAGACGGTTCTGGGCTGCGAGGAAGGCTTGCTTTTGTGCAATCACCGTCGGGGAAGGGGCTTGTGTTGACGCCATCTCGGTACCCGGGGAACACGCACGGCGATATCACGCCAACTGTGCGTTTTGCAGATGCCTGAATGGAGTTGACCCCTGAATAGGTAGTAGGTACGTAGGAGCGAGCAGAGGCCGGGTCGAACGGGCGATGCGGCAAAATGGGCCGAGACGCGGCCGGGCACGCGGATACCGGGGTGGCGGCGATTGTGGGAGCGAGCAACGGAGGGGGGGCTGGACGCGTCGGGGAAGTGAGGTGGGCCACAATTTGAGGGCCCTGGACGGGTACGTACCTGTTCCTACCTACCTACTACCTGACCATCCAGATCTTGGCCGAATGAATACAGCGTCAGTGACCGGGCCCCGAAGCCATTGTTTCTTTTTCTTTTCTTTTCCCCCCAGGATGGTTTTCTTTTTCTCCTCTTACCCCTCTTTCTTTCGCCAGACCATCCATATGTTGGTGTCGAGGCCCCATCCCCTCAACTCGGTTCGGCGGTCTAGCTCAATCTCCTTCCGACTTTCCCGAAGCATGACGCGAGATGGGCTATCTATCCAAAGGTGCAGTTTGCAAAGCGGTTGGTTCCTTGCGAGGTTTCCAGGTACACGATAATCGCGTTACAGTTGGGAAAACACCGTATCAACACAATAACAAGCGAGATGGGCTGTCGTGTACGGCGCAGTGTTGCTCGCAGCCCGGGTTTGGATTTCCTTTCCCGGCGTCCGGCGTCCGCGTATGCGGCTGTGTGATGGGTGTAACGACGACCCTCGTCGAGGCACAGGCACACCGCTACAGGGCGCATAGAGCCATCTCCCCTTTCCTTGCTCATCACCGCCATCCATATCAACACTAATGCTGCCCATATGCACACGATATATCCCGTACGGCCGCATGGATCTACTATAGGACGTTCGTCCGGCTTACTTGTCTTCTGCACGGTACGCCTTTCCACCTCACTCTGAGAGGCTGGGCGGGGGAGCGTGGAAGAAAAGCTCTCGTCGTGCAACAGCTGGCGTAGTCGAGTCTCCTGGATCCCTTTCCCTGCTTTTTGACTGGTCCACTTTACCGCTGGCCGGTGGTCCTACTGATGAGCTTTCACGCGCCGCCCCGCAACGCCTCCACGAGCGCCATCCTTCTTCCATGGGTAACTTCCATGCCTGGACCTCTTGAGAAGGAGCAGCGCTCCGTCGTCGGCATGGATACATGCTGCAGTCCTCAGCGGCCGGATTTCTACCTACTCGACCAACGCGAAAGCGCTGCTCGGCGTCTTGTGGAGGGAATCCTTGCCAAACTCAGCCTACCCGGCATATGGTGGTGCCATGAAACTCATGAACCATGACTTCGGTGGCTGTCAAAACTCCCAATCATGTAGGTATGTGTACCTAGCTTCCGTGATTCGTCTTTTTTTGCCGAGGATCCAGACCTTTGTTCCCAACCCAGTCCTGACTTCGCCTGGCTGGTGCCCAGGTGTTTGCTCGCGAGAAGCTGTGGATGTTTGCCTCCTCCCCAAAATATTGTGCCTCTATGTGGCCCCACGCTAAAGCAAACTGTCGCTTTGAAAACAGCATCCAAGACCCTGGAACGTCGCTATTGCTTTGACTGGGTTTTCAACTTAAAATGAAAGGTCCCCTCTCACGAGTTGCTCTTCCACTCCGGTCGTGTCTGCGACTGTGCCAGATCATTTCCTCGTTCTTCGTTCTTCCACAGGCAAGAAGGAGAAGGGCGACGGCGCTGTCTCACTCCTTAGTCCAGCTCAACCTTGTGTTGTCTCGAGCCTCCCTCCGGGTAGCATCGCGATGTCATCTACTCTTCTTCCCTCGATGCCTTCCGCCCAAGGCTTCGTCACCCTTGCGCGCAAGGTCTATCACCCCATTGGTTTCAAGAGGGGTTACAACTTTACCCTGTTCGTCGTCACGGCGGGAGGGATGATGGGCTTCGCCCTTTCCCGCATGATATATTTCAACATCGATGGCGTCTTTTGCAACCCTGATGACAAACATCGCACCCTGCCAGGGGAGTGCTACTTCTACCAGTCGGGCACGGGGCGGGTCGGCATCATAATGCACCTCACTGGCATGCTTCCTGGTGGGTTTCTTGCCTGCCTGCAGTTTGTACCTGTCATCCGCCAAAAGGCTACACTGTTCCATCGCCTCAATGGGTACCTCGTCCTCCTCCTTAGCATTGTTGGCATCATCGGCGTCCTGATGGTCACCCGTCGTGCTTTTGGCGGTGCCGTAAGCATCCAGACGGTCATGGGCACCGGTAGCATCATGTTTCTCGGCGCGCTGGGCCTCTCTCTCTACAACATCAAGAAGCTCCAGATCGAGCAGCACCGTGCATGGATGTTGAGAGCCTGGGTCTACGTAAGGCAAACCACTGCAAACACTCACTATTTGATAGGATAAAGTGTTAATGGATCATGCTTCACAGGCCGGCTTCATCATCACCATGCGCATCATCAGCTTCCTGGCCGTCATGATTACGGCCGACGCAGGCTATTACCAGGTCAAGCAGTGCACCGTGCTGGACTTCATCTTCAAGCACAACCAAACCAAGGTCACCGATCTCTACCCGGGCTGCGGCGACTACTATTCTGGCGAGAGCCCCGGTCTCAATGTCATTGTGTACAGCAACTATTACGCCCGCCAGCCCGCCGAGATCGCGGCCGGTTTCACGTCCGTCTTCGACGCCGGGTCTTGGCTGGCTCTGGTTATCCATGCTGTCCTCATCGAAATCTACGTAAGCTTGATCCCACGTAACTTCTTCTTGAAACCCGTCGCATTTTATTCTTTGGTCGAGATGTCACTGCGGGAGACCGAATACTAACGCGAACCTAGCTCCACCTGACCCCCGCGGAATCCGAACGTCTCCGTCGCATCTCATATCAGCGCCAGCTCGAGGCAGGGATGAAGAATGCCGGGAATGCGGGTCTCACCGTCCAGAGATTGGGAGATGCAGAGCCTTGGCTGCCACCGGACGAGCTGCTGCAGTCAGAACACGGCAGAACACCAAGCTCCGACGAAGACATGGGAGAGAAGGGCGCAGGCACCGCATGAGAAGAGAAGCCATCTTGTAAAAACCTTCACGGCATGGAGCATGCGACCGATAGACAATATAGCATCGGTAAAGCAGCCCGTATATGTGTAGCCAGTGTCGAAATTAAACCTGGCCAATCTATCTGAGCGTTGGCATCACGAGTGTGATGACAGTCATGACACACCATAGATTGTGATGATTATATGGGGACCTCTTTGTATGGCCCACCCACGTGGCCAATCAGTCATCTGATTCTGTGTAGATGCTGCCGGGTCCATTCCTTCATATCCAAAGCCAGATGGGGAAAAGCCCTTTCGTCAAAACATCATTCCCCCATATGCCGCCGTAAGCAAACCCCTTTCTTTTTCAAAGACCGGACCACCAGAAGGTCTCGCCAACCTTGAAGCTACCCTTGACGGCCTTATCTGTCAAAACACTGCTGTCGCTGACAATTACTTCGTACTCTCCTTCCTCGGCGCACCACTGGTGGCGCTCCTCGTCAAAGTAGCTAGCGGCGTACTTGGTCTCGATATCGACCGTGACACTTTTGCTCTCGCCTGGCGCAAGTGACACCTTTGCGAAGCCCTTGAGCTCTTTGAGAGGGCGGTTGACCTTGGCCTTCTGCTTGGGCGCGATGTAGACTTGCACAACCTCGGCACCCTGCACCTTGCCCGTGTTTTTGACATTGACGTCGACGACAATCCTACCGTCCTTCTCCGTGACCTTGAGGCCGCTGAAACTGAAGCTCGTGTAGGACAGACCGTGTCCAAAGGGAAAGAGCACAGGGCGGTCGATGTACTCGTAATAGCGGTATCCAACGTAAATGTCCTCACCGTACAGCGTGCGGCTGGCCTCGGCGCGGTAGTTAAGGTAGGCCGGGTTGTCCTGGACACGCTCGGGGAAGCTGAGGGAGAGCTTGGCCGAGGGGTTGACGTCGCCGAAGAGTACGTCGGCGATCGCGTTGCCTGTCTCGTTGCCTCCGTACCAGGCTTGTACAAGGGCCTTGACGTCCTTGACCCAGGGCATGCGCACGGGGGTTCCCGACTGGTTGACGACAACAGTGTTGGGGTTCGCCTGGGCCACGGCCGAAATGAGCTTGTTGAGGTAGCCCGGGAGGTCCATGTCTGCACGGTCGTTACCCTCTGTCTCCCAGTCGGCGTTAAGACCGGAGCATATGATGACCTGGTCAGCGTCCTTGGCGAGGGCGGCGGCCTTGGTAATCTCGGCCTTGTTGTCAATGACTTTGCAGCCGCCGATGCGCAGAGCGCCGCCGCCGAAGATAACGTTGCCGGCCTGAAGCTTGGACGACGGAGCTGAGGCGAACTCGACCTTGAAGGTGTACGTCTCGCCTTTCTTGAGCTCGACTTGGCCCTTCTCCTCTACGGTGGCGGCGCCGAAAAAGGCGTCGCCCTGGCGCTGTTTGGTGCTATTGTCGATGACCAGCTTGTTGTTTACAAAGAGGTTGGCCGTACCGCAGACGATGAGGCCGAGCTCGTAGGTGCAGTCTTCTTCGGCGACGAAAGAGCCTTCAAAGTCGGCGTACCAGAGTTTGGACTTGAGCTTGGGGTTGTAGTAGTCGACGAGCAGAAGCTCCGTTTTGGTCAGGACGAGCTCGTCAACAAACTGGCGGTGGTGGTCCGTCGGGGGCTCGTTGTAGGCACGCATCGTCATACCGTGCTTGCCGTCAGCCGACTTGCAGACATTGCCGAGGAGGGGAAGGAGCTTGTGAGAGTAGGCGCCCTCGGTATACTCGGGGGGAGAATCGAGCTTCTCGCTTATACCGTCGAAGGGGGTAACGGCGTAGTACGCAGCCAGGGAGGCAGAACCACCTCCATGGTATGTGGCGACCTTGGCGTTGGGGCCAATGACAACAGTCTGTGGTCGTAAGAGGTTAGCTATTGCTATCATTTCTTCCATACCGTGAGCGCTTGCTGACCTTCTTGTCCTTCTTCAGAGGAAGCACGTTGTCGTCGTTTTTTAGAAGGACGATACTCTCACCGCCGATGCGTCTCAGCAACTCGGCGGTCTCCGGGGTGTTTCCCATCTTCTCGGGGGCACCCTCGGGAATGCCGGTAGCCACAGCCTTCTTGATGAACTTGAGCATTGCGCGAGCTCTCTCATCGAGCACGTGCTGGCGGACTTTATCCGTCGATACGTTGAATTTCAGAGGCTCTCCACGGAAGCGAGGGGGGCCGGGCATCTCAAGGTCGAGACCGGCGTTGGCTGCCTCCGTGGTACTATAGGTCCCGTACCAATCGCTCATGATCATGCCGTCCCAGCCCCACTCCTTACGGACCAGCTTGTCCAGCAGGTCGGGGTTCTCACTGCAAAAGGTGCCGTTGACGCCGTTGTAGGCCGTCATAAGGGCGCCAGGTGTGGAGTCACGGAAGGTCAGTTGGAAGGGAAGTGCATATATCTCACGCAGCGCGCGCTCCGTTACAATACTGTGAACGGCATTGCGCCTGTGCTCCTGGTCATTGCAGACAAAGTGTTTGGGGGTCGCCTGGATGCCGGTGCTCTCGATGCCTCTTACGATGGCAGCGGAGCCAAGTCCGGCTAGGATAGGATCCTCGCCAATGGACTCGAAACCTCGGCCGCCGAGCGGGGAACGTTGCATGTTGATGGTAGGTCCCAGAATGCAGTGGGCTCCCTTGAGCTTGGCCTCCTCACCCATCTTCCTACCGGCCTCTTCGAGGAGCTCAGTGTTAAAAGTGGCGCCGAGGGCCGTACCACAAGGGAAGCAAGCGGCCTTGACGCCATTGAAAAACTTGGTGCCGCGCACCCCATTGGGGCCGTCAGAAAGTCGAATAGAGGGGATGTTATGGTTGGGGAAGGCCTTGGTATGCCAGAAGTCGATACCTTGGAGGGCTCGCCGTTAGCTTGCTATTGACCCTTTGCTGTACTTGATGATAGTTTGACCGAGAGCGATTGAGCACAATGCAGGGATGAAGCTTACCCGCAAGCAGGTCAACCTTTTCGGAGACGGTGAGCTTCTTGAGCACCTCTTCTACGTCAAAGTCGGCCATTGTGAGTTCTGAACAGCGGTGGGCGGCGCGAAACAACTGGATTATCTACAGAAGCCGCTTCAACAATCCACGATGCCAGCCAAAAACGTCAACAAACAAGGAAGAGGAACAGACCAGAAGGTAGAGTGTGGGATGAGCAAAAGACTCAGAAATGTGTAGGAGCTCTTCCGACGGGTTGTGCTGCTAAATAGATTGATGAAAACCCCGAGAAGTGGAACGGCTTTAGACGCGGCAGGAACTGGTTGATTGTAGACCGGAACTTGCCAACTTTCCTTTCCGCCCGGCCCGTCTTGTGTTCTACATAACAGGAGCTAATCGGATAGAGTAGCCGCCACCGTCACCGGGAAACTACAGGCAAGCAGGGCATGTTTGCCTGCATCCAGCAGCAGTTAGCAGCGACACACAATCATGCATGCCATTCAGCCGATGAGCGGAAAGGTGGAGAGTTCTGTTACACCGGGGTCGATGAATTGGCTTGACGTTGACATCCAATGCCCTTCACCAGCGCTACCTACTACTCCACGCCGTGAGGGGAAATGCCCCTCATTTGCCGGCTAAAGCTCGGATGGGTTTCCGCATTTAACCCCATCCGATGACAGCGGATTGGCTGGTCCCTTTTGGACATGAACGTCGTCCCGAAATTCCGTCAGACGACGCGATCACGATACATTCAACGTCTTCGACCTCGGCTGAAGTTCGGCCACGGTAGCAGAAGCTACAGCAGATGAGCCCCATCTTTTGCCGGAAACGGGTCGGAGACAGAACGCAGACTTGGCGAAGATCTAGCGAGGTTCGGCCGAATAGAGAAACACTAATGCAGCGTGGGCCGGCCGGATGGTGACGGCATTCTCCACCATACCAAGACCGGCACGGCGCGACTGGCTCGGACTCTGAAGACGCGCGTGGTGTTTTGTAATGCCGATACGTGTACTCCTCGCCTGGCAAACAGGACATAAACGGGTCACGACACCGCCTAGAGCCTCGGCAGTGGGTTTCAATTTTCGTCACGTTCCGTCACGGTTGCGCAATCGGGTAACCGTGCATCTCTGTGAGATGGAAGCTGATTGTCATCGCCCTTGAACGTCTTATTCGTAAGCTGTAAATCTTCACGAGTGCCATCGCAGCCAGATGTTGCCTTGTGAAAAGGCAATCGTCGGCTAGCGTCTCGGGCAGACCTCTGTGCGCGCGGAGCAACTAGGCTGGGTAAGATGGCTCGATGACGGACGGAGCATGAGTCTGGTGCAAGCCTTGTCCGATAGCAAATGCTGCTCAGACTAACAACTGCCAGTCATTCTTGGCGTCCCATCAAAAATCCTTCTTCATCCACCGAATCTAAACGGCTGACCTGCGAAGCTATGCAAAGTCGCGGGCCCCCTTAACCAGTGTGGGCCAAGTCAACCACCTCCGATCCATCAGCTCCGGCGCCACGGCTCCGTTCAAATGTTCATATGTGGACAGTCCATCTTTCGAAGGTATCTCTCCAGTGGGAAAGCTGTACCCACTTTCCAGCTTATGAATCTAGGTGTCCATATTCCCATATTGGTGGATGGCAGTGAACTGGGCAGATCAAAGGTACTCTGACAGAGACTACTTCTGGGGACACTCTCCTCCTCACTACTGAACCTATAAGTAAGCTTCTTTCACCGGGTACGGGAATACGGTGTGTCGCTATATCACCCAGCCACGGCTTGATTCTTCAGGGAAGAGGCGAATGGACAACACGCTTGGCGAGCTCCGATGCTTGTGACATCCTACTGGATGCTCATTCATTGAGCCTGTTACACTGGTTCCCAGATCTTGCTTGACCACAACCCACTCTGCTGAACGGCGGGGTGATGGGTCCCTCATTGCCGCCAGGATGGCCCACATCGTTGGAGGCTCCTGATGCCCGCGACAATCGATAGAGAGTTTAGCCGTTGGACCATGTTTGTGCCTCTCGGGTCATCGAAGCAAACTTCGTCCGCCGTGTATCTGCAAGGCGGCTGGTATTGGATTCTGTCCTGAGATATGGTCAAGAACTGTTGTTCGCCAAGCAGTGGCGAACATTGACACCGATGGTCCGGAGACCGGCTCCGCTCCTTGACAGGGTTCTCCAGTTGATAACGGACACTTAATCGGAAAAGAGATGGATTGTCAGGGGAAGACATTGACCTCTATTTTGACTTCAATTGGAGCCGTATCGTGGCAAAGTTCCGGCACCGTCTTAGCATGTAGCGCTTTTGTATGTTGCACAACGGTGTTGCTCTCTATCCAGGGCAGCTTTCTGTGCCCCAAACACCACTTGATGTGCAGCTTCGAGACCCCCGATTCTTCGCTTGTGAGGGACAATCATCCTGAGCCAATTTGACAATCGGTTGATCGAACGCAAGTGGAAGCGCAACAACTTCGTCACCATTCGCTCGCGAAACAGGCAAATCGGAATTTTGATGGCAGCCCCATGTCGCGTGACGAAGGAGCAATGCTTACTTACATGCAGGGAGGGCAGCCGTCTGTTATCCGATTGATGCATCTTTTGCAAGCCTGCGAGATATATCAAGTCTATGGCAGGCTGAGGCATGCTGAGGCATTCGGGTTTGCAACTATTACATGGTCAAACCAGTATACTTTCAAACAAGCAGACCGCTGCATGTAGATGTGACCACCTGTTGGATTTCACACTGGAAGTATTTGAGACCGAGTTATCATCGAGCAGATCATTTATATAATTCTGGCTAAGCTGGGAATGGGCTTATGCCCTTTCAGTATGAGGATCAATAACTGCTACGCAAGGAACCCGGCGACGGGAGCACCGCGGACAGTAGAGTCAAGCCTGTTCCCCAAACCATAGTCAGACTGACGGATCGCTCACTCAATGACCTCTTGAGCGTCAACAGCCACGATGCGGATGGCATAGGGAGATCTAATCACACTTCAGTAGGTCAACGTTCCTTTCTTCAGCCACATCATGACGGATCCCACGCTCGCTCTATGGCCTCTGAGATACGTAACAAAGAGGAGAAGGCCAGCCAGTTTAACGGCTTACATTGAGCGTCTTGCTTGGGCACGGTCCCCGGCGACCTGAACGAGTTATGTGCTTCGTGAGGTCGGAGTTGGTGGGCATTTGGTCGGATAATCGCACAGCCGAGCTTCGAAGAGCTTCATCACATCCGAGGGGGTGGTGAATGTACATACACCATTCAGCCGGCGCACGTAGGTGCGCAGCATCGACGTCCCATGTCAACAGCATCATCGGCATCTGCATGATGCAATTCGAACTTGGACAGCGCGTCACACAGCACATGCTCCGAATCACGTCGCCATGAGGCAGATATGTCACGATTCTCATGACCGTTGACGGCTACGGAACACCTCAGACAAGACCCCTACCCTATCGGCCGAGTAGGCATTTCTCCAACGGCAGTGCTGTTGGGTGAAGGCCAAGTAGGATGTGGCGTCACGCAATGAGAACATATCGGGCACTCCGGGCAATCGCGGCAGGGACTAATCAAGCCGGTGCAACAGACTCCTTAATCCGCGCAGACTCGGCTGGGGAAAATCCGGAAAACCGCCCCACCACCCTCAGCAACACTTGTTTTCCGGACCGATAGGAGGAAATAAGGCATAGACCGGCTTGGCCGACCGACGTCCGACCCCTCGCATGACCGGTAGCTCAAGGGAGTTTGAGCTAAGCCATCAAAAAGATTGGCAGCCTGTGCGCCGGGGTTTCCGATAGGGAGAGCAGGGGAGAAAAGAGTTAGTGAACCGAGATAAAGGGGGCGGCGTGGTCCTTTGGTGGCTCAAGAACGGCCGGGAAGATGACCGAAAGGACGAAATAACCCCGGAAGGGGAGAATGCCGAGCGAGCGCTGTGGGGCTTGCCCGATGCCGAATACCTAGGCAGGTAGTGTGTGGCAGGAGCGGTGGTGTCTGTCCGGCGTGGGGAAACAGAGAGGAGAGCCAACTGCCCAAACAGAAGACTGATAGGTAGTTGCAGTAAGTAGTGTGTATGCATCGATATCTACTCACGACGATTTCTTTGTTCTTCGTCGCCTTCTAGAAGGGCTGGCTAGAACTAGGTCGGCCAGGGCGGTAAGTAGTAGTAGCCTTTCCCCCTTCACCACGGTGGTGGTCTCTGCCAGCAGTCAAAGGCAAACGGGCCTAGGCCCGTTGTGCTGTTGGTTCACTTGGAAGACATGCAAGGCCGGGAGGGGGCTTGCAAAACAAAACCGCCTAAATCGCTGACAATGCTGTTGACACACCCATAAGTGCCATATTGGCGGGGTTTCGGTACAGACACGGACCCGAAGCTAAGTAACGGCGCAAAGTGTAAATCTTTCGATTTTCCGGCAAGGCTTCGATGGTGCTTCGTGGTCAAGACAGATTCGGATGCAGCGCAATGGGAATACACCGCTAACGTCGCATGGATTATCTCGCTTCAGCGACTACAAGCGCAAGAGCGGCACGATCTACCCAGCCCTTCTTCACACCATCTCGTTGCGTTGCAGGATGGTTGTTCGGATGGCGACAGGTAGCGGCAACGCATGGCAAGTCGCAATGGCGAGGCACTCGGTCACAGTGATGACACGGAGGCCGGAAAAGTGTAAGTGATGACTGGCTGCTCGACTACTTACAAAGCGACAAGACTCAGGGTCATGAATCGAGTCGTGTTTGTTTCTAGAACATATGTGTGCCCGGAGAAACGCGCCGGTCGCCCTCGTTCCTCAACCGGCAAACAAAGGTGGGCAAGAGAGGTAGGGTAGGTACGACAAGTTCATGATCCATCGCAACGCATGGCAGCGTATTAGGGCTCAAGATACGCTTCTGCCTTGACATGAGACGTGCATTATAACCACGTGTCGTAGGCAGCGCCACCTGCCAGAAAGTCTATATTGAGGAAACCACTCACTTAACACGAACCCGAGCCGGATGTCTCAGAAACTTGCATGCATCAGATTCTGCGAGAGGCTGACTCGTAAGCAAAATGGGCATTCCCCCGTGTGTGTGTGTTTGAGTATGTACGGAGTATATGTGCGTGCATGCCGTACGTAGGGATGGGTGGGCGCGCGCGCGTGCAAGGTGTTGCGCAAGAACCAAGCAGGAACACTGTACTGTACGGGCGGGCGCATTCCCAGAGGGAGGGGTCCAACGGTTC
The DNA here is from genome assembly GCA_030867225.1 of Colletotrichum caudatum. Taxonomy (NCBI): domain Eukaryota; kingdom Fungi; phylum Ascomycota; class Sordariomycetes; order Glomerellales; family Glomerellaceae; genus Colletotrichum; species Colletotrichum caudatum. Next base: position 24,912 of record MU846095.1, read on the forward strand.
TGGTTTTTCAAGCAGTGGCCCGCCTCGCAAACGGCCCACGGAAGAGGAAACCTCGTAGCGGGATAAGTGCTCGCGTGTTGATGGGGTAGGTAGCCGGGCACCGAGGCAACAGCAACCCGTGTAGAGCAGCGACAAGGCCATCACACCTTGTGATACGGCTAACATGTGTAGTTGAGCAGATACAGTAGTCCGTCCATATGAAGCAAACCAGGTATTGTCGTCCCATGGCTCGGGTAGCGTTGAAGAAGTGCAGGGTCGCCTGTCGATTAGAGTGCGGCGTGCCAGACCGCAGCGAAGGAAGCGGGCGGAGGAAGCGGCAGAGCAACCAGTGCAGTGCCGCCGGGCCAGTTCAAAACATCGAAATTGAGGCAAGACAAGACCATTGCGGTTGTCTTGGTCGTCGTCGGCAGTTCTGCGCCCGCCAGACGGACAAAGGGTCCATCCATTTGGAGTTAGGGTGACAATTCGAGGCGAGCGGTGGGGGGGGGGAGGCCGGGCGTGTTGGGCGTGATGTAATGGATGGTGGCAGGCATCATGGAAGAAACCGTCGCAGAAGTGAAATTGACTATGCTCGTACTATGTAGGTATGAAGTATCTATTTGTACCATATGGCGCGATTCCGGGAGGACCTGGCTAGGAACGAGACGAAGCAGCAACGGTATGCTTGGACGATAAAGCTAAAGCGGTCCGTGTTGGGTTGTTCGGTACGGATACAATTTACCAAGACGGGGCAGGGATACGAACGTTTGGACCGGTGGCACGTGTTGCTGATAGCTCTCGTGGATAGGTAGTCGACAAGAAGGAAGGTAGGGATCAGGTAGGAGGAGTTGTGTGGTGGAGGAGTTGTGTGGTGTGCGTTGCGTGGCGTGGCGGGCGGCAAGGGACCAAACGGTCACAAAGTTTAGATGGAACTAACTGGGTCGAGGAGATGGGAATGCGGATCCGCAAACACGGCCGACTGTTGACGGAGTGTATTCATTCATACCTACATACATGGAAGTAACGGATGATGCAGGAAGGGCGGGGTAATGCAGCCGATACTGTCTGGACACACGTTGGTAGGTACCTATAGAGGTACGATGTAGTCTAGGTATCTGTTAGAAAAGTAAGCAAGAAACGTCTCAAAGCCTGTCTGCCTGTCTGCTAGCTGGCTAGCGTAGGTAGGTAGGTATGTAGGTATGTATAGTAGAGGAGCAGAGGCGAGATGCGACACACAACATGCCAGATCTGGTTCATTTCGGCGAAAAGCTGCAGCATGGTGTAATTCAGAGCGGGCGCCAAGAGACGCCAATCTCGCTCGCTCCAGGGGCTCAAGAACAGACATATGCTTTAGTGGGAGACGGGACGGGAACAGCGGGAGAGTGAGGAGTGGCCCAGGATCGGGTGGAAGGAGAAGCTTCCACTCCCTGGAACCGCAGTGGAAGCCAAGCTAAGCTACCCAGCTACCTACCTGTACGTACAATACTACGTAAACTAACTAAGCAGGTACCAGCTAGGTGGGTTGGGCGTAAGCAATGGTGTGAGTTGAGACGAGGTGGTGTGGGGGAGCTTTTCAACATGGGACACCCGAGCTGCATCTTGCTGAAGATGCGAGGAAAGAAAGAGGGGGAAGGGGCAGGGGCCGCTGCGATGATTGGAAACTCCAGGTATCTGCCTACTCTTCTTAGATAGAGATAGGGTAGTAGGCAAGCTCAGTACTAGGAGGTACTCACTCTGCGTCCTTTGGCCCAGGCAGGCAAGTCAGAAAGAAAGGAGGGGGGGGGGGGGGGGGTAATTGTACAAGGCAAGGGACGTGGGGGAGAAAGTCAAAACGGGTGCCAGGCATGCCCATCGACGGTCATCTGTAGTGTAGTGTAGGTGCAACTACGGAAAACCACATACCTACCTAAGTAGGTAAGGTAGGTAGGTGGGTAGGTAGATAATTTACGTAGGTAGTGTACGCGTACGAAAAGCGCAGGAGAGGGTGTTGTGCGGGCATGCCATGCCTACTACCCTCGCAGCGCATGTCTTGATATGGATCTTCCTATGTCTTGGACGACACAACAATAGTATTTACCTGCCTACTAAGCTGCGTTTTCAACGCAGTTGGTTCCTCGTGGGATTGCCAGGTACACCATAATAGCGATACAGTTGAAAAAACAAACCAGTATAAGTATCATGCCCAACACTCAACACAACAACAAGTTTGGCTTCTATATGGATAGAAAAACAATACTATGGATATCGTAAAAAGACCTCTATGAGCCAAGGCTGCAGAGCTACCTACCTTCCCTTCCTGTCCACCCTCCTTACTAGTCTAGAAGTACAAGTACGTATGTAGTAGACGAGAGCGAGGGCAATGATGGACTAGCTCTCTCCCAGTTCGGTCGGAGGAGACTTTCGGTGTACATCGTACATAGTAGTTTATGTACGAACACACAGCTGGGGAAACCACGCTTGATGCCCCTCCACCCGGAGGCAAAGCATGACCTAGAAAGCACACCGCCTACTATTCGTAAACCACCTTGATAGGAAGCAAGCATGGAAGCCAAGAGACCTGTTTGTTTCTCCACCCTCTCGATCGACAGGTGACTAGTCCATGGCGTTCTGCAACATCTCAGTACCTGCCTTGCTTAGTACTTGGTACTGTATATCGAGACTCGACCCGACTCGACCCGACTCGACTCTACTCGACTCTACTCGACTGGACCTCATGATGGCTGCAGCGCTGGAGCACCCTCAAGTTTCTTGCCGAGGTATGCACTCCTGCTGTACGCGCACAATGTCACGGTGTTACGATTCTGAGGACGGACCCAAGAGGTGCCCGACCACAGGCCGATAAAATACCTCACTTGGAGACCGGCGAGGAGATCAAACACGGCATTGCAACAAGGAACTTAGAACCCGTTGATAGTCGTCGACCTTGGCGCCCCTCCCATCTATCTGTCCACCACACATAGCTATACCTACTACCAACCTACTGCTTAGGTAGCTGGTGTTGGGACAAAGGTCGGATGATGATGCTGGTTGGATGGCAGACAGGTGGAGCATTTCGCCGGCCAATATCGAGCACTCGATTATTAAGGTACGTACGTTTGGAATTATTTTATTTTATTATTCTTAGATTGCTTTCCCGACAAAATCGAGCCGTACTGTACGGATACACCACCTCCACAGGTAGTAAGATATACGAAACACGCAACCAGCCAGCTTCCAATTGCACCGTAAAATGGGTGATGGTGAGCCCTGTTCTTCTTCTGCAATGAAATATGCATGCAAGATCATGACCCCGCCATTCCGTTAGCGTCCTGCCACGGGGGGATTGGATCTCTCCGGCTTTCGCCTGGCACTAGCAGTCAGCTCTTTCCCCACTTGGCTTTCAAGTACCGGCTGCAAGTACCTCACCTCGGACAGATACATGCTTTGCTAAAACGACGCCCCAAGCAAGCCCTTGCGGCGCTGGGGTATTGCTGGGTGGGGGTGAGAGGGGGTTTGGTTCATTGGCTCAAACCCACAAATCCCAGCAAGCATGTGGTGATCGCCCGTGCATCTATGACGGACAGGGGCCACCCCTTCCCCTCCATTCCTCAAAACTCTCCCCTCAAAAACCCGAGAAGCCACCAGGTACTTCATACTCTTGGCCAGCCAGATAGGCAGACAGACGCAAATAAAGACAATTGCGGGGCAACTGTATGTAGCCCTGCGGAACCGCGATTTTGCAGCATCCACACCACCATGGCACGTAACGTACACTAGGCATGGTCCCCCGTCCGTCTTTACAGTACATACGCCCGTGTGCTGTGCCCCTCTCCACACTCTCTCCCTAGCCATACACGCCTGGCGATTAAATTGGACCCCGGAACGCCTTTGTAAAAATAAAAACAAAGACACATGGCCTCGCCTTTAGCTTCATCCGAGCGGCTGACATGGGTGGGAAAATACAGCGAGAAATAGCCCTTTGACAGGCATCACTGCCTCCAACCGAGAATGATGTCTTTGCGTGCCGTCATTGCTCCCTCGCCCACACACTCAAGAGGCATCATCGTCAATGTGGTGGTCTAGCCGTACAGCAAGCACCGTCTGGTCAATATTAGTTGGTACATGTGCCACCCTACGGGCCTACGGGGAACCGCCTTGGATCACTCACTACCTTACCTAGGTAGTATTCGCATAGCATCATTGCCGCATGGTAGGCCCTGTTCGGGGTGGCTTGATGGACCATTTACCCACCTACTAATAAATGGTCTAAGCTTTCTTTCCACCTTGCTTCATGTATTCTCACTTCACCCCTCACACTTTCTTCAAGGAAGAGGGTTGTCGCCAGCCTGCCGGTCTGCATCGACTTGTCCATGTACCCTGCTCCCTACCTCCCTACCTACCTATCAATGTACAATATGTAGGTAGATAGATAGCTGAACTCGAGCTTCCCGCTCCTTCACATGCGTACCTAGCTCGTGGCGATCCTATCCCTTTCCTTGTTTCCCATTCGGACTCCCGAGTTGCACGTGTCTTCTGGTCTTCCAAACACAAGCCGAACCGAACCTGGATGGGGGTGTACGGTGATTCTTTGGATGAAGACGGGACGTTGTTGCACCGAGCCAACCGCGTAACAGGATACCTACCTAGGTACGAAGGGAGGGACAGGACGTTGCACCATCCTGGACCCTAGCCACATAGTTACTGGCAAACCATTGCAATGTGTCGACGTGCCCCCTCAACCTTGGGCCGCATCAAGAAGTGAAATGAAGCTGCATCGATTCGTCTACTCTTTCATCGAATCGAAAGTGCCACAGTCCCGTTTCGTCGGATAGTCTCCTCCTCCTCCTCCTCCCCCCCCTTCCTTCTTTCCTCGACCAGCGAGTAGAGGTTGCATTACATCCAACCCCCCCCCCCTTTTCATCCAGAGAGGTTCATGTCATAAACTATGATTGCCGTGATCTAGAAGTATTCGTCAATCGCTCGCCAGCCCCAACCTGACGACCTTCCATGGTGCTTCGATTATTATTCGCAAATGTCTAATCGCAAACTCTACCCAGCTACCGGTACTGAGCAGTTGTAACCCCCAATTCGCTGGTTGACGACGGACTCGCTGGGCCTAGAGAATTATCAGGTGAGACTTGTTGGCCCTTAGGCCTCCAAAACGCCCGTGTTGATGTCGCGTGGCTGGCCGGCTCCAACGGGCTGAGTACCTAGGTATCTGGTTCGGAGCAACATCTTTGCATTGACAGCTTTTTGGGCCGAGGCGTTGATTGGAGAAGACAGGTTTCCCAAGCCCCCCTCCTCCCTTCCTCCTAAATGCTTGTTCGGACGGCCCGCTTGTGGGTTTGTTGTCTGTCTCTCCATCTCATCGACCAATGGCCACATAGGTATTTCCCTCAATCTTGTTCCTTTCTTTCAGCGTGGTTGGAAGTACCTCAGTCTCCATGCAATGGCGGGCTTGGGTTCCCTGTATCACGAATGCATATGCAAAGCGCACGTTTTAATTCACCTACCTTTGCTTCCATTTACTCTTCCGAGCCCCCTCCATGTTTTCTACGGGCGTCTTGAGCTTGTCATGTATGAATTGACGTCTGGCTTCAGCAGCAGGGACCGACCGGGCTATGGTTCGGCATCGAAACATTCGATAGGCGGAGGGAAAGCCAGGGTTGATTGGTGACGAGGAGCAGCGAATGACGAAAGATGGGACGGGCGAGACCAGCAAGGTAAGGTGGCCTGGTTTGGCCGGTCTGGCCTCGCCTTCATTCGCATCTCGACCTTAGTTTCGTTTGCCCTCCTTGCCGATGCCATGCCCCCCGGCCTATCTCTTTACTGTCGGAAGAGCAGTGATATGCGCCTGGGAGTTGAAGAGAGCAAGGTTATGGTTACAGCTCGGGATGATTGGCGATTGCTCGGTGCAATTGGATGGGGCATCCAGGATCAAGTCGGCATGTAGCTAGACGGTGAGACAGACCTGGCAAAGCGTGTGGAGTTTTGGTTTCCCTCACCCCTCATGGTCAATTTTGGCAAGGCGAAAAGTGCGTCAAAGCACAACTTCGCATTGTAGGACACCCCCCAGTCAGAGGAGAAGGCGTCGTCGTCTCTTTCCCCCTCTTCTTCTTCTTCTTCTTTCTCTTTCCTCTTCTCTTCTCGTCGGTGGGCCACCACTCGAAAAGCCACGCTCCGGTTCCTGCACAGAATGCATGGGAACGATGCTGCCGGTGTTCGAGGCTGTGGTCTGGTTTAGAGGTCGAGCGTCAATAGTACCAGAGGTAAGTAGGTAGGCAGGTACGGTACATTACCCTTGATGACGGTAAGAGAGAGAAGAGAGCGGGGGAGGGTAGAGATCGCACCCCTGTGGCCTAAGGCACCCACAAACCAGGAGACGTACCGTATCTACCTACCTATCTGGGGTACCTCCACCCCAGCTGAGTAGCTACTACGTAGGTAGCTCTAGCTACCTAGGTAGCATTCATTCCTTACCGCAAGAGGAACAAACGCCGGGAAACCAACCGCCTTACCTGGAGGAAAATTCCATCGTCGACGCTAGAACAACTCTCCTGCGCATCGGGGCTGCACTGGCGCTATTCCCTCCCGCTTGGGTGCGTTGGCCGTCCGTCGCAAATGCACACCAATCGTTTTCCATCATTCAGCGATGCTTTACTGTAGTCTGGAGGCGTGCTAGGCACCCCCATACGTTCATAACACACTACACCGGCTTGTGGAGTGAGCGAGCTAACCTCCTCGACCCCTTGACTTTATTGTGGTCCACAGGCGTATTTTGCCGAAAAGAGGGAGCAGGCAGCGCCGCACTGGCAAGACGCACAAGGTGTATCCGTGGGGGGGCCTCTCCTCGTCGACTCCATCGAACCAACCCATTCATCCATCCTTGATCATCATCACCCTGGCATCTCGAGCGTTTGCGGTCTGGTCAGCCCTTGTGTGCATCCAGATCGACTGGTCCAGCTTTCTTTCGCCCTTTGCACTTTGTGCAGAATCGATCCCCTCCCCTTCCCCTTCCCCCTCGCTCTACCAAGTGTCCAAGGAAACGGAAGGCCTGGCCTTACAAGGCCGACAGCGCCATGGGCTGTCATGACAGTCCGTCACAAACCCCTGCCTGTAAGCGCATAACCAAGCCCTTTCGAGCTTAGCTCAATTCCAACGGGCTCGCCCAGTCCGTTTTTTACCATGAGGAAACATGACGCTTGGCAAGGCAAGAAAGCACGGGTGAGCAAGTTGGCCGGCCGGTAACTTTGTAAATGGACCCCCAAGAGGTGTGTGGAACACTGATCTCCAACCCACCCACTGGCAGTTGCTCGGCACTTTCCGGCCCATCGGCCGGCCTCGTGCTATGTGCCTACTCTTCGCCGCAGTCAAGTCCGGCGCTTTTACACCATTGATTGCAGAAACGTCGGATGCTATGCAAAAGCCTCCGGCGCGTACACTGCTTTACAGTGAGTGTAGAGTGTGACATCCGGGCCGGGGGCTTGTCTACAACCTGGCTGATCCTGGCCCCTGGTTAGTAGTCCCGGTTGCTGGTCTGTATCCGTACCATGTAAACTAGAAGACCACGCCCAAGACGCCCAGCGGGGCAGCAAGACGTTGCGCTGGGACTCGATTGGATTGGCTGCCTGCTCGCTCCTCCGACCCTCAATCCTCGATCCAAGCAACAACAACAACAACAACAATGAGTTCAGGCATACTACGTAGAGTGCACAGCACTGATAGCACTCTAGACGAGACGGGCGTTCCGTAGGTAGCTGAGAGATACTCCGTAGGTGCCTTCCCGACCCAGGTCCCCGACCAAGCCGAGCCAAAGGCAGACGGTTTATTGAGGAGAAGCGTCCATCCGTATAAACTTTGTTTTCTGTACTACCTTCACTCAGCAGGCAGGTTGTACAGTAGACGGGGCCGGAGGATTGTGATGAAAGTAATGTCCGTCTCTGGCAATGCTGCAAAGAGAAAAGCCCACCCGAAGCTGCGCAGCCCTCGTATCACTCATATCACACTCGCACTGTTGCAGCTCCTGAGCAGATCATCATAAGTACGAAGTAGTATCTATAGTGTACAGGTATGTAAGGTGCCTTGCAGTTGTCTCCGTTTTATCCACTGATCCGGATAAAAGACTCCATTTCCATGCCCAAGTTCCCTGTCTGTTACTGGACAGCACCGCTGCATTAGTCCCCTCAAGATTTCAGCGTTGCATTTCGTCCATCTCCTCCGGCTGCGGGATGAAGTGGGCGACGCGCCAACCCTCTGGCATTATCCTCAGCTCCCACCCCATCATGCCCAATGGGCCCTTGGATCATGTAGATGGACCGGTGAGGGGGGGTTGGAAAACCCAAATAACCCAGCTGCCTGAGGGGGGGGAAGCACTACCTACCTAGTGTAAACAAGACGGCAGAATGAAACCTTGTCCTCCAATGGCCCACCCGAGTTGGGCGTCCAGTCCACTCTTCCCGAGCCCACGGGGCGTCCTGGTGCCGTTGAACTCTCTGAAGTATCGATGCGTCCCCCGGCTCGGAGTATACATTGACATGGCCAGGCCTATTATGTCGGGCCTGTCCCGGCCGTCTCTCTCTCTCTTGATCACCTGCGGACACCGTTTTGTCCTGCCCCCCAGCCCACGGGCCGTCAAGGACCACGAGTGTCTGGTGGCTTGCGGCCGCTGAAGCACCTCCCAGTTAAGTATACACGCACTTGGCAAATCCATACATACTACTACAGCTTTGGAGATCCCATCCCGGCACACAAAGAGAGAGCAGGAGAGAGCAGCTCATGCCTGAGGTTTCCATTGTCGTCGGGCGCAAAGGAAAGCACATACCTCCAGGTGACATTAGCTCTCCCGAGCGGGAAAAGTCCGCAAAGCCAGGACCCATAAATCAGGACAAGGTCCCTTTCACTGGGTACGTACATTCCTGCGGTACCTACGGTACGTACCTATCTTCACTCGGTATCTGTGTATGTGTCCCTGGCAGGCCATCTTGCCGTTTCTCCTTGCCGCTGACACTTCACTGCTGGTTTAATCCATCCTTAGCGCGTCTGGGTACATCACTTACGTATTCGCAGAAGTGTGCCTTGGAACATGCCAAACTCTAACCGATTTCTCGTCAGGTTTTCGATCGCCTGATACATCCCGTACGGATACCGGTGGTGCACAGACTACTATACAAGTACACCATCATGTCTAAGAGAGAGGGTTTGGGTATATCGCAGCAGACCCATTGTGCCAAGGGTCTCTTTGCGAAGCGAAGGGTCGACTGACAATGCGAGTCTTTGGAGGATAGTTGGCGGTATGCCGTCCGGCCAGCTTGCGAGGCCCAAGTAAAGTCTGTCTTGATGCGAGACCGTCCCAGACACCGGATCTCGACCGTGCCCCTCGGCGAGAGATCGGCCAAGGCCACGACGTCCCAAAGATCTCTCTGGGGCAGGAGCTGTGGAGAGGTGGACCGCAGCCCCCGAGCCCATTCATGGCCAGACGCCTACCGGCCAGTAGATCGCACTTCACTCGGCCAACTTTGTCTCGCTCGCCCCTCCAGAGTCCGAACCTCTCTGCTCTGCTCTGCGGACGGATACCAAAAGACCCAGATCCCCAGAGAGAGATGCCGACACGTCCAACGGACTGGTAATCGGGCTCCTCCTCAGATGGATCCCGTCCACAGCCTGTCACCATGCCTCCCCCCCTCTTCATTCTCCCGCTGTCTCCGCCTCCATCTCGTTCTCGTCCTACCCCCCCGTCCCGCGAGCGCCGCATGGACTCAGACATGCATGCGCATTCGTCGGGAGGCATCTGGAGGCTCTACAATGGTTCGTGGCCCCAGAATAAAGGTCCCAAGGGGTCGACGATGGAGCCTGTCTGGATGGAAGGCTACCTACGCCAGTCCCGGAATGGTTGTCAATTCGTCGCTGTTACCCCCTCGGACTTGATTGATTGCCCAAAGGCTCCGCAGCATCGCAACCACCTGCTGGGACAGTCCACCTGTTGCAACTTGCAATAGGAAAACACTGGAGCACGCCCCGGTGGACGGCCTGGCTGGCGAGCGAGGGAGGCTAAATTCGTCAAGAGTGGAGGTACCAATTTTTTCTTATACATTTCCCACGTCGTACCCACTCGGCATCACTGCACAGTCCCATGTCATTCCTCTCCTGCGTATTTTCGTCCAAAACACACTCACCTCGCGCACCTTGCTCTTTCTTGTGTTCCATTTCCCACTATGCAAGGGCGGAGCACGTCAAGGGGCAGAGCGAGGGGGATACGGGGCGTTGATGGGATTACCCTTATACGGATCGCCGTCGATGAGGTTGTCCTGGGCCAGTTGATACCACATCGCTGGGTGTGCGGGCGTCTGTAGCATTCGACCGCTGTCCTTTCTCTCTCTCTCTATCTCTCCGTGCGTGTATGTGTTCCCCGCAGAGATTACTTGCGACAACAACAGCTTCTCCTCTCCTTACCCCAGTCCCCATTTCTTGTCCCATTTGCACGGGAAGGAGAAGGGGGTCCGAGTGACATCGGCGGTGGCGGCAGGCGGGGATGGGCAGTGCGACCTACCATTCCCAGCTACTCAACACGGCGCATCCGTTTGGGACTGTGTGTCTGTCTAGGTATTAGCCCGCCCTAGGCCGTTGCTATCATGTAGGCGAGCGGAAACATCCGAGTTCCTTGCACGCCTGGACTCGGATGCCGAACATGGGGAGATTAGAAGGCAGAAAGCATGAGGCAACCAGGCAAGCAGAATTGACGAGCTACATACGAGCAGAGACGGACAGGGTTGGTCGTTTTTACGCGATATGTGCGTCTACAAGCGGCAATGGCGCCTCCACTTGCCTTGGCCTCATTCCGTTGCGCGCGCTCTCTGTCTCACCTCTCTCTCTCTCTCTCTCTCTCTCTCTCTCTCTCTCTCTCGGGCGCCCGCGGGTCCCCGGCGGCGGTTCCCGCCTCAGTTCTTCTCTTTATTATTTGTTATTTTATTTATTTGTAGACTTTTTTTTTCTGGTGGTACATTTTCTCTCTCTTCCCATTTTGGTCTTGTTTAATCGGATGGACTATGAACTCACTTACACCTTTCCGCCAAACTGCCCTTTACGTTGCTATCTGTTGAGGCTTATCATCTGTTGGGGCCAAGCTAGCATGTCCTGGACCCATGCTCTGCCGTCGTATGTTCGGTCCGGTTCGGCTCAGTCAACTGAAGGTACTAAAGGAAGGGGGGGGGGGGGGGGGGGGGGGGGCACATGTGTTATGGACTGGACGTACGTGCATACGTGCCTGTGTCACACTATCTGAGCTGGTTGTCCCATCTTCTAGACGACACGCGGGCAGAAGATGGTTTGACACGAATTCCATGATTGGATCGCATCCTCTATTCCCTGGTCGTGCCGGACCTAGCAGTCGCTTTTTCATCGCAATTGTGTCATGGCCTAGGTCTCCCTCTCTCTGCCTCTCTCCCGTCGGGGTTTTCCTGCTTTCTGTCCCTGCATCTCGACTCTTCTGCATTCAAAAGTCTGACTGGGAACTCGCCGCTGGTCAGGTCCCATGAGTAACGTCATGTCGCATGGAAGAAACTTGAGGAGTGCAGCTGTGGCCTGCCTACCTCCTTGTGTGATGGAGAGTGTTGGAGTGGGTGTTTGTCTGAGGTTTTCTGGAACCCCGTCAACACCTAACAACAGGGTGGGGAATACATAGAGTTACAACAGTAATGCCATGCCGCCTCTTCCAAAGTTGCCTTGGTCGGGCTTGGTAAGCTTGGTACGGTAACCTCAACTGTTGTTTGTATCTGTTTGTTTCCTGTTGGATGTGAGAAGCATGACTCGGCACAGCTGATCGGCGGCGCCTATGCTGTCGAAAGTCTGTCATCCTCAAGTTCTTCGTAGTCTCATATCAACACTCTCCTACAACTCAACTCGACCAGCTCCTGGTTTGTGCATAATGCAGGAACCAAGTCTTTGCATCGTGGGTCACAAGACAACTAAAAAGCTTCTCCCCCTCCCCTTTTTTTTTGTTGATATGTTCATCAAATTCTTGGTTTCTGCGTGCCTAGATAGGATTCTCCCTTCGTCGGCTACGTAACTATGGTTAAACATGAAAAGTCCATATCCACATTCGTTTCAATCCCTTCCCAGAATGTGTTGTGGTGTGTATCATCTCCCATCCCCAAAAAGAGTCTAAAACCGCCCAATGGTTTGTTTGTGCCCGGAACAAATGACAAAAAGGGAAATAAAAGTTAGAAATGCCATCCCAAAATCCTATACAGCGCCTCTCTTTCTCCAGGGTTTCCAGTAAACAGAACGTTAAGAATAAAAACCAGTTATAGTTAAGTTGATAGTTCAAGAACCAGAAACCTGGTTCCATGCACCACCCCCGTGTGTATTGCATCGGAAAAGAGAAAGAAAAAGGCAAGGGAAACGAGGAAGAAAAAAAAGACAAGACGTGAAAAGAATACAGACCCAGGCCTAAAAGACGTGCTCCCCGCCCACCTGTGAAATGCAACGACGATGAACCAACCCGTTGTGTTTAATCTACTACAAAGACTATCCAGGCAAAGTGTGTGAGTGTGTTTGGATTTTTTGAGGCCCATCCCATTCCAGCTAGAATGAAACTCTGGCTCGGGACAAGGAGGGGGATGTAAGGAGGACAAGAGCCAAGAAACGAAACCCCAGGTTCGGAGCTTGAAGGATGTGAACAAGCGAAAGCGCGAACAACCCCCCTCAAGATCCTTCGACGGCAACACAGCCACGAAGTTCAGGGTAACGTCGAACAAAGTTTTCATCGAGACGCCAGTTTTCGATCCGCATTGCGTGGGCGGTGAACGTGTCGCTCAGCCACATCTCTCCAGATTGCGGGTCGACAACCAAAGCGTCAATTGGTCGACACGGCCAGTTGATAAGCCTGAGACTGGCCGAGTAGACGGATTGAAACTCTTCGTTGGCGTACACCTCCTGCCGCTCGATAAGTGCAGAGCGCAAAGGGGCCCAGAGTACAAGATCGACCCACTGGGGGTGCGGGATGCTGGTTTGGCAAGGCTTTGGCGTGAGTTCCGGCACAATGGCCGCATACGCGTCACGCGTTGGGTGTACCAACCAGGCAATGGCTCTTTGAGTGATTGCGAAGACTGCGAGGCGCTCAATAACATTGGTAACGCCTGCCGTGTTGACAAGAGCTGTAATTAGCTCGGCAATAGGGTGGTTGACGCCTGGACCCGTGACTGCTGTGGAGGCGGCTCGGTCAAGGTCAGCTAGCTGGCACCGTGGAGGTTCCGTGGTGAGCGAGGCCGGATGGTACTCTAAAAAGTTCTTCACGTTGACCCTGGTAGGCCGTAGAAGGTTATCGAGGGGTTTCACTCGAGCCAGTCGGCGGCAATCCTGGATGAAGCCGACAATCAACTGGTCGATTCGACATGTGGGTGGGACGATGAGCGTCGGAACCTCCCATAGGATGGTGCCGGGCCGGCGGGTCAATGGGCCGACGGTTGTTGATAGTAGACTGGAGTTGGGTATGAGTTCCACGACTGTTGGTGATGATGAAGATACGATTGATGATGATGAGACATGGGCACCTGTTGGTGATGGCCCATTGAGTGGTTGTGAGGATATCCAGCGTCTACGAGCTGAGTGGTTAGCGTCTCAGAATTGCGTTGCAACCCAACCACCACATGCAGGGGAGACCACCCACCAGAGTCAACTTCATCGTAATCCATCTTGGCGGGGATGCTTCGGGCGTCCATCATTGGCGCAGGAACACTCGTGGGGATGTAGCCAGCGCCATACTCGTCTGTGTTGGCAGAAGATGACGGGCTCGAGACGGTGGAGGGCACGGAAACGGGAATGCCTGGACCCCATGACTCTGAAGCATCCGGCATGGGCACGTAGGAGGGGCCGAGTTCTTGCATCACGTTGTAGTCGCCGTTGGAAGGAAAGGGTGAAGACCTTGGGCTTGGGACGGCTCCGCTGATGGAACTAAGGTTGTCGTCGTACACTGGAGCCGAGTCAGCACGAACAAGAGGCAACCACGCAGAGGACGAGGCAACTGAGGAGGCAGCCATACCTGAGTTTGGGTAGGACTGCCCGTTGGGAACGCCCATGCTCTCGCGGAGCTTGAACAGTTCCTCTTCAAGGGCCTTGTTCTTGCGCAAAAGCTCCTGGACGGTCTGACTCTGGTCGCGGCCGCGTTCGCTCTTGAGCTCCTCAAGCTCACGCTCGAGCCTCTCGATGTGCTCCTTTGTCCTGGCTCTGATGGCCCGCTGAGCTTCTCTGTCATTGGCACGCTTGCGCGCCAGCTGAGAGGGTGTCAAGGTTGAGACGCTTCTGGTGCCTGTTTGGGTAGAAGCGGCCAAGTCAACATAGTGTCCGTACACGAAGCAACGAAGGGGAAGGGAGGTGTTGAGGGTAATGGAGAAGGGCTGAAGAAGGAACGATTAAGGCGGCACCAACAACACAGGCGTGGTGTGGTATACGACCTTGTCATCGTCATCTCCGTCCCTTGAAGAATCAAGTTGATTATGCGTACCCTTGCGCTTGGTGGGCTTTGTAGGCTCTGCAGAGGCTGATCGCGTCATGTTGTCCGTGGCGTACTTGTCGTGTTGTGCAACAACGGTAGTGGTGGCAGATCTTGTTCGGATGTTGGCAACAACAGTATGGGCCATATCTTGGAGAAGAAGACGGGAGGAGAGTGAAGATATATATTGAGCGGCAAGTTTAGTTGCTGTTTGTTCGTGGTGCGAAGGCAGGGCTCAAATGCAGAGGGTCAACTGGCAGCGCATCCGGAGTTATAAGATCCATTAACGACAGGAGCAGACGCAAGAACAGGGCTCCCAATGCCGGCGGCAAAGTAGTTTCAGGGCAGCTGGGAGCGATGGGTGAAGGGGGGTAGCAGTGCGGCGGTACGTACATTCGAGGGGGGGGGGGGCATGGGTCTAGGGGAAAGAGTGTGTATTACAGTATACGTACACTGCACTGGGACGAAGAGAAGGGCCAGTGACTTCCACAAAGTCAGGATGAAGAGGGAAGAGGGTGGTGGTGGTGGTGGTGGTGGTGGTGGGGAGGGGAGGAGAGGAGAAGGAGAAGGAGGAGGGATACTCAACGAGACCAAATGGGTACGTACCTCACGACCAGGCCCAAGGGACTGACTTGCACGTACTATGTAAGGTAAGGCAGGTCTGGAGCAGGGGTTCGAGGAATGGCTGCATTCGGGCTAGCATGTGTAGCGAAGACAGCCAAGCTATGACGGTAAGGATGCGGACCACAGGAGCTGCGGATGCTATGTCGTTTTTGAGACTGACTGGAGGTAGGTAGTGCAGGGTAGCAAGGGGTCGAGGGCAGATAGATGTGTACGACAAGTGCACTCGATGCTCGAGTACCTTTGATTCTTTTTGGTAGTGAGAGAAGGCCCAAGTATCGGTGAAGCGGCAGAGAAAGCGAGCGAGGGTGTGTGAGAGAGAGTGCGAGAGTGCGAGAGTGAGAGAGAGACGTAACTTGGCACATGACAGTTGATGTTAGGTGCAGACACGGCGTAAATTGCTAACCCACTTCAAGAACAACTTACAGATCTATCAAGGATGGGGTTCGATGGGTGTGGTCAAGGGTCTGCAGAGAACAGAACAGGACAGACGGCGCAAGGAACATGGAAGAAGGCAGGTAGGACAGGGGGTGTGGAAGGTCCAGGTACGTATCTTGCGTTGGAGAGAGGCAGCGACTGAGTACGTACCGGGCTGGTGTGGCAGGCAATGTACCTCACCCAGGTTAGATACAAGTACCACTCTCCCCTGCACGGGGGTGGGGGGTGGGGGTGTGCGATGATGGGAGGGGAGGGGCGTGTTTGACTGTTGCTTCTGAGGTACCTACCTAGTTTACCTACCTTACGTTTAGAAGATGCGGAAGACGGATGAAATGCCTTGCCTTAGGTAATGGGATGGGCCACCACACACCCACGTCTGCCCCAAGATACGGTGCGTTAGGTGCGTCGCCTTGTCTGCGCTACCCGTTTTCGACCCAATGGCAAGACGCTGCTGCTGCTGCTGCAAGTCGCGGGATATCCGTGAAGTCAATCCGAGGCCTTGCAGCCGCTGCTCCTCGGAAACTGTCTTACGTCTTGTCTTGTGAAAGTACATCAATTACGCCGCGTCGCGCACAAGGGTGATGAGGATACGGACCACACGTCTGGTAGGTAGCTGGTAGCAGTCGAGGTGGGCGAGCAACATCCCTTGTTCTGGTGCGAGCCCGATCTGGGAGAAGGGTTCCCGGTGGGTCGAGAGTTGCTTATCCGTAAAGAAAGGCTATTGTATGGTTAGTCAAGTCATAAGGCAGGCATAGGGTTAGGAATGACCGAACGGAGGGCGACTGGGTTAATGGTAAGGCGAAGGAGAAACGCAAGACAGGGCAGGGCAAGCCGCAGTCCCTGCAATGGAAAAGGTACCCAGGTGCCTGCCTGCCCTGCCTGCCCTGCCTTGTCGAATCCGTTGCAGAAAGGCACCGCCAAATCACAGCCCGACTCCTCCTCATCCTGCACTGGATCGTGCGTGCCCTCGTCGATGGCCAGGCCTACCTCTACCCTCCTACGCCATCCATACCCTCCCTATCCGCTTCATCCATGATAGTGTGCAACGTGGTGAAAGGATACAGAAGCCTATCCCATTGGAGTCCGTTCGCCCATCGCATCGACCTTTGGTTGCTTGGAAACATGGTGGGACAAGCAGCGACAAACTGGAGGGTTATAACGAGCGGTGGCTGCACCGGCACCAGCAGTGGCCAGTCATAACATCGGGCCCTGTCTTTCCTCGGAATAGCCATACACATGCCATGCATGGCCTGTGTGTCCCTTGAGACGCCCAGGCCTAACGGTAACGTAAGAAAGACGGGGGGCACGGGTAACCTCCATTGCCCATCTCTTCTCGTAATGTATGTAGGTAAGTATACTCCGTCTGTACACACTTCGGTAAATATTGCGCTGATGGGCGGTGCTTTTGGCCCGACACCAACAACGCTGTGCAGCAAGCCCGCACCATGTACGGCAAAGCCTTGCCTGTCTGATCGAAGCTTAGCACTTCTTCTGCACTGGTTGCTACATGCCTAGAAGGTGGTTTCGGCCACAATCCGACGACCGGGGTCGTATATCTGTAGAACATGATGAAATGAAGCTCTGACTATCAATCAATCCCTTGCGGGGTCTGAGAAGACGAAGGACGAGGATACCCGCGCCAAACACCACGCCACGAACGGTCAGCACTTCGCAGGCGTGCGGCCGTGGCCGGGTAGTGCGCGCGCGTGGCCAGGGATGTTGGCCCATAGCAGATACCGTCCATATGTGGGCGCGAGTGGTGGTAAGAGTGAGAATGGGAGAGAGATGGGTTTGGGACGTCTGAGTGGATATGGGCGCCTGCGCGATCTCCATATCCCTCTGCGCGTCTCTCATCCTCGCTCTCCACCTTCCTCACTCTCTGACTTTCTCACTTTCTCGCATGTACCCACTACGCACATGCACACACACGCGCATGATAAGCAGAGGCAATTCATCTTCCCTTATGAGGTGACTGCTAAAGTGAGGTAAAGTGAGGAGAGGACTATGAGGTCAGTCGGGGCCTTGGAGCAAACCGTGGGAAAACGGGTGGAGAAAGACACAAGAGGGCATATGTGACCCCTTGCGAAAAAAATAAACTTTGCGCTAAGTCCAGATATGGACTAGTCTGCTGGAAGACGATACGCGGCCTAGCAGGAGCACCAGCAACAGGAAGCAAAAGTGTACATCGCAGAGGGGAAGGAAAGGAGGGGGTGAGTGAAAAGTGGGTATGTATCAACCAGCCGAGAAGGGGGGAAAGAAGCGGGTAAAAAAAAAAAAGAAAAAAAGGTCGAGGCAGGCGGGCGGGCTGTGCCTCCCATTCTTCCACCACCGGTACGTATCGAACTACCGTGAACCATCGTCTTAGTAGCCACTTGCTCTCACACCTGCATGCTGCTCCTGCTCCGGTCCCGGCGGCGAGCCCAATTACTATCATGTCATCCCTCCACCACCCCCAGCCGTAACACGCTTATCCGCATCTAGAGGGACGAAGTTTAACACGGCATAGTTGGATGGCTGTAGTGTGTATGCGTATGTGTGTGTGTGTGTGTGTGTGTGCGCGCGCGTCAACAGTACGTAGTGGTTGGCGCAAGGCGGCTTCTTCCTTTGCACTTGACGTTGGCAAGCCCAAGATCTGAGGTCCACAATCGCGGGAACAACCTTGGGAAGAGAAGAAACGGCGAATTCAATCCATGGCCTGGCGTCATATAGCGTGGGCAACCAAGGTGATGACGCCTGTTGCTGCCGGCTCTTCTTCGCAAGACCGAGCAGAGTGGCAATCTTTCCTCGTCCGTCAACCACTTCTGTTGAAATGGCTCACAAGGTTGGCTACAAGGCATATCAATTGCTACCTAGCGTGCTATATCGTCCTCCTGTTCCAAGGACTTCCAGCATGACGAGGACAGTGACTTGACGCCGGCGGTTTCATTGGCATGCTCGGTCTACCGTGAGCCAGCCTTTCTAGCCTGGCCAGCCAGGAATAAGACCAGTAGTAGCATTTTGAGTGATGTTCGCTTGATGTATCGAATGCCAACTACGAGGCGAATGCTAGAAACTTCTTGGCTCACTTGTCCGACTGCTCAAACTCCTAGCCTCGAGGATCCAGGCCGCTATGTCGATTCATCAACGCTCAGAGACCGCTCATCTTTGCAACTAGAAATGCGAAAAGTGCAAGTGCTAAGCTGCGCATTGCCTACCTAAACGTGCCGGCGGCTCGGGCTCGACCGCCTCCTCAGTTCGACTCGCTCTGTCGGCGAATGCCCCGGTGTCTCGCTCCATTGAAGACGTGTAATAAGGAATTATTGGCTCCGCAGCTGACGGGATGACATCCTCGGGTTCCGTTGACTGTCAGTACGGATACATACCATTTGTTTTCTCCATTTCCCGCAATTGGCGACACCACTTGCAATGGCCGCTATGGGAACGGCCATGATATGCGCTGCCTGTGCGACCAGATGGCGTGTCTGTCATTCCCAATGATCGGGCTTAGTTCCGGTTGTCCAATCATGTAGGAGTTCGCTACTGAACTACTGTTGCAAATCTTTTCCCTTTGGTTTCTTTTTTTCGCTAGATGGAATGCAGGCTGATGACGGGCTATGCATAGCACAACCTGGTATGTCTCTCTTCCCGCCTCCATCACCGTCAATAGGAGAATCAGCGGAACTGGGGAACCCAAAGTCAGGTTGTCTTGTTCTCCCTGCTATGGGATGGGATTCGGTATCATGCCTCAATTCCAGCTTCGCGACCCTTCCCACCCGCCCGCGCCGTATGAGCAAGCTCCAGTGAAGCTCTAGTTCAGCGCAGCCAGCGGTCAGCGGTTAGCGGCTTGCAGAAACAGTTGCTCGAGATGCAGTTGGTAGATCCCTGTAACGCAGCTGTGCATGCTTGCGGCTAGATGAAGACCTGTCTCAAGAGCAATCGTGAGGTCACTGCCATTAAATCCGTACGTAGGCTGCGTTGTCTGCGCCTCCACTTACTATCTGTTCAAATCTTTTCTTTCCTTTCCCCCCCCCTTTTTTTTCCTTTTTGAAAGAGGGTATTCTCCGAGAATCCGGCGTGGTGTGAGTTTTGCATGTGCTCGATGGCGATGCGCCGGCTACAGTCTGTCTGGCAGCGTGCAGGGCTTTTCGGAATCCTTCTGGCTCTTCTCCGGGTTCTGTAACGCATCTTGTGGTCGGATTCACCCTGTCATCGTCTCATGTTACTTCACGTCTGAAAAAGGAGGAGTGCTCTCCAAGATGCATCCTTGCCAACGAGGAGGCAAATTGCCATCGCAGAATACTGTCATGGCTTCGAGGAGGCGAGAAAGGGGGCGTATCGCCGAGTTGGAAATATGCTTCACCAAACTTTCCAACCCGGCGGGATTGTGGCGTTCGGAGGCTTCCTCCTTCAACGCCTCTGATGGTTGTCATCGCCAAGCAATGTCTCATTTGAACGTCAATAGGTACGCGTAGAGCCCCCCAATCCGTCAGCGACGTGCTCGCTCCAAAGGCGGGGAAACTGTTCCGATCGGTGACATCCCCTCCCTCCTTCTTCACTTTCTCTCCTCTCCTTGTCGATGTCGTTCGCTTTGCATCCTTCCGCCGTATAGTCATGGCGCATTCCAATCGGTTTGTATTCGTACGAGGCGTCGTCCCGATGAACCGAGGCTGCAGGCATGTAATCGCATAGGACCGTTGTGTGGTTCGTGGTATGTCACTGATGTTCGGTTCTTGCTGACGAGGGGTTCGGACACGGCGAAAGTCGTCGAGGGCACCAAACAAAGAGAGAATCCGGAATCAGCGATTTTAAATTATTTCTGGGTGGGCTTAGCACCGTCGAACCCGGGGAATACGAACCCCTGAAAAATGCCGTCTCGTCGGAGCAACATCCAGTTCTGATTTTTGGTAAAAATTTGTCAGTTCTGACTCAGGAAGCCGGTCGTTGTCTGTTTCGTTTCCTCCCGCACTTCCGCTCGTGGGGGATGTGGTTGAGAGGCCCCCCCCCCCCCCCCCCCCCCCCAGTAGGGCCTGCAGTATGGCCTGCAGGGCCAGGTGCGAAGGCCTGCGCAGTGCCAGGCCTGCCATCCATGCTTGGCCTCAAGGCGGGCCAGCTGGTCAAGGCGAGGCGGAGCTGAGGAGAATGAGGGGAGCGGTCTAGCAGTGAGGTACGGATACTTGGCACCCTACTATACACGTGTACCTGTAAGGGTTGGTGCGAATGCGCCTCGTCGCGCTAAGAGAGATAGGTAGTGCCCAGCGCCGACCGCTTTTTCCATATGGATCGTCCAATCATTGATAGTTCCGACCGGACCGGATCTCACTCCCGAAGCGGGAAAAGACTGTAACTTGGCATATCCATATCCGGGCCTGTGGTCTAAGTCTGTTGGAGCCGGCAGTGCCTGATCCCTAGAACACCTGGGGCGCAGTGGCCGGCCATTTTTCCGTGCAAGGTCCGTCGTGAGCCCCTTGTACTCAAGGTAAGCTAGTTTATAAACGCAGGGCCGTCCCTCTGAGGTCGCAGGCACACAACGATGGTGTGTGAACGTCACGTACGTCTTCACACGCGTTTTATAACACTACATGCATGCTGTCACAATCGATGTCCGTATCTTGTGGAAGAAAGAAGGAAGGAAGGGAATGGGCGGCCCTTCTATCGACCAATGCAGCGCGATCAAAATCTTGTTTCTTGTTGCGAGAATGAAAACGTCGCAAACGCCGCCGGGGTATCGCATCGTCCCAAACCCAATAGAATTGGATTGGTGGAACCAATCGGTCCGTCCGGGACCGCTCTTAGCCAAGGTACGTAGTTTTTTATCGCTCCAGCCGATACCATACCCTCAGGATATTTCTGGGTTCTCTTCTTTGACAGCCTCCACGAGCTCCTCCAGCCCACCGACCTCCGTAGGCCCGTTCATGCCATCCGGGGGGAGGGCCCATCCGGGCATCGGGCTAGTGTATCCCCATGCGCCTCCGGTGTCTTCGTATCGAAGGCTGTGAAGCCAAAGTGAAAGTTCATGTGCGCCGGGATCCGTGTACAGCGGCGTATCGCAAACCTCGCAGTTTTCGCCCGACAGCTTCTCGGCCCGTCTCTTTGTGTACAAGTCCACCAATTCGTCGTGGTATGCCACCGCGTCAGCAATATCCTGCTTGCCCATCCGTTCCAGGCGCGACATGATGTCTTCATCTGTGTTCTCAACTGCATCAGAGTCGTTGCATCCCAAATTGATGCCCCAGACACGCTGGTTTGCATACAAAGGATCATTCTGAATCGGGTGCCCAAGAAATTGCAGGTGCACGCGAATTTGATGCGTTCTGCCCGTCAAAGGCAAGCAGCGGACAATCGAGTAGCCCTCCTTCTTGATCCAAGGCCGACGTGTCTCCTCTGCGAGTTGTTCCGGGGTTTTGGGCTGCTCCGGTTGTAAGTCACCCTGTTTGCCCGGCGGATAGTATGCCAAACGCTTGAAGACGGTGCGGGCCGACTTTCCGTTGGCGCGCACTCGATTGAGTCCCAACCGTGGAGATATCTGCAGAATGGGTTGATCGCAGACAACTTCACCATCAGGAAATTTTCCAGCAACACGAGCCAGATACTCCTTGCGTACCGTGTGGGCTCTGATTTGCGCAGTGAGCTTTACGGCGGCCTGCGGCGTCTTGCCTATGAAAAGGATGCCGCTTGTGAGGCGGTCCAGGCGATGGCAAGGGTACGGCAGGAAGTGCTCGCCCCTCTCAGCTTTCATGATTTCGATGAGTGAGTTGTACCTGTATCTGCCAGCAGGATGCACAGGTACGCCAGATGGCTTGTCCACAACAATCATCTCATCGTCTTCGTGGATGATACGGATAGGCTCCCCCGTAACAGGTGGCTCATGGCGATGGATGGTATGGTTTACCAGATCCCCGTTCTTGACAACATGGTCCGGGCCGACAATCTTCCCGTTGACGATAACGTTTCCGGTTTCCATAGCATGACGATAGTACTCTAGGGTACGATCCCGGAACTCGTCCTCGAAGATGTCGATGAGCTTCCGGCCCCGCCATCGTTCCTTAGCCCAGGTGTGATAGGTAAAGTGATAGGGAGCGACTCTACGCAGGCCGTCCTCGAAATAGTAAGGGCGTGGCCACATGTCGCCAACGGGAGTTATCAGCACGTCGGGCAACTTCTCAGAGGCCTCAGATGGCATGGTATCTGACGGCTTGGACGCAGCGACACGGGCGACGGCTGGCGCCGGAACTGGATCTGATATCGATGTTGTTTTTGCGGAAGCCATGGCGGACGAAAGAGACTCCAGTCGAAGTGGTACTCGTGCCAGAGGCGTGACTGCGCGCCGAAGGGTAGCCAGGGTTGATGGACAGGGTGAGGAGAAGCGGAGAGGGGTGGGTGGCTGAACTGAAGGAAGTTTGACTATCGGCAAGGGGCCACGTTTTGATAGGTCGCTTGCAGGTTGTCCCTCAAACCTGGAGTTTGGTGATGATAGGTCCTCAAAGGAGGCACAAAAATTGATGGCGGTCAGACCTGGCAGAACTTTGCTGAGGTTGGGTTTCGACAGACACTAGCTCAGATAGGGTGGTTTGGCAACAGCGTGATTGGTGCCCGGCAGCTGGAGTCTTCTGCGTACTGACCCATCTCTTGATTGCATAAGTCGGGCACATGCGTCCTATATGGGGCACTGACCTGTCACAGGCCCAATCGGGTCTCCCGACGCAGTCAACCCATTTCCTCTCCCTGTGCCTCGGTCTGGGTAGGAGATTGGCGCTGCCCAGCCCAGCCCGTGGCCGATGTCTCCCCACGTCTTAGTGCGAAAGCTATGAGGACTTCTCGTACTTGGGGCGTCGCTTCGAAGGGTTTAAAGGAATGTGATGAACCATAATTCAAATAAAGAGTACCAGCGACCGCAACGTATCTTACTGCTGTCAAATCGCATATCTCACCTTCAACCGCCCCAGATCACTAGGCACATTGTTGACTGTGACAAGCTTCAGGGCATCAGACGCCTCGTTTTCGTTCGTCAATTACACACAGACGCCATCATGACGGGCTATGCCGAGCTAAAGCAGCGTCGGAGAGAGGACTATCGCTACATGTTGGACTACCGGACGCGGTGGTGAGTAAAGGAGGGGGAGGGTGCCAATGTGTCTTCGTCACCTTCACATCGTCACACTTCAGTCTGTTTGCGTTTTCATTCGTATTCCTCTCAGGGTATGATGCTTGAGCAGTCGATAACAAGGTTTCTCAGGGCCGACAATGATATGTACCAGCACATGAACAACAGCATCTACAATTTTCTGTATGCTTTCCCTCATACCAGCTAGGTAATTTGCTTGCGCGGGGTCCGACTAAGGCGTATTCTGCAGATACGATTCGGTCGTCAACACATACCTGATTGAGCATTGTCGTCTATCCCCCACAGGGTCTCAGCAGCACGGCGTCGTGGTGCACTCGCACAGTGACTACTTTGCGTCCATATCCTTCCCTGCAGTTGCCGAATTGGCGCTCCGGGTGAACAAATTGGGCAAGTCCAGCGTGACATATGAGATTGCTCTGTTCGAAAAAGGAGTCGGCCCGGTGAGAGCAGTTGGGGAGTTTGTACATGTGTTTGTCGAGAGATCTACTGGCCGCCCAGCCGCATCTGGCATGACAGACGAAATGCGGAAGGGGCTGGAGCGAATTCAGGTAGTGGAGGCCAGGGAAAAGAAGCTCTGAAGTTTCAACTCTATCGCCCACCCACAGGGCGGACTGGAGCTTATCTGCTTATCTCTTGGTTATCAATGCCTCATCCACTACTGCAATTGCAGCTTCTGGACCGCACCATCATTTTCACCACTCTTGAAGATCTTCTCAAGGAACTCGAGGTCGGCCAAGGCCTCCTCAGGAGACTGCAATGGGTTCGGCCTCCCGGCCACTAAACCTTCTGCCCATGCCCTGACCTCTTCCTTAACACCACTCGTCTGCTCGAACTGGGTTGTCCGTGCTTCGCCATCGAAAGGCTTGACGGTGAGGTCATGGCCCGACAGGGTGACACTGCCTTTCTCTCCCGCCACCTGGAAGTCGAATGCGCTCAAGGACGAGCCGACGCTGACAGCAAAGGAACCCGTGGCGCCCGATCTGGTCCTAATGACAGCATTGATGGTGTCGATGGGAGGTAAGTGCTCCTGGGTCAGGTCCGAGAAGGCTGCAACCGAGTCCGGCGCCGCCTCCTTGCCGAGTAGCAGCCGGAGCGCGGCTGCAAAGTGGACACCACCGTCGAGAAGGAAGCCACCCTGGTAGTCTGGCTTTTTGCGCCAGGCCGTCTCGATGTATTTGCCACCCAGCTGCACGAAGAAGAAAACCCTGACGTTGAAGCCGGTGATTTTGCCTAGTGCCTGCACCTCATCCCGTGCGGCAGTGTAGCGGGGCTGAAAACGGTAGTTCTCGGCGACAGCGAAGGTGACGCCCTTTTCAGCGGAGACCTTGTTGTAGTAGTCAATCAGCTTCTGAGCCCGAGAGACGTCGGGGGCGATGGGCTTCTCGGCCAGGACGTGCTTGCCGGCGGCGAGTGCTTGCTCAATGTATTCTGGCTGGTTGACAATGGGCAGAGCCAGGATGAGAGCCTGTATGTCGTCGCGGGCAAGGAGGTCCTTGAACGACTTGCCGTCACCCGAGTCGTCGGAGTACAGGTCGGGTGACGCGGAACTGGTGGCGAGCTTCGCCGTATCTTCGGCGGACTTGAGGGACCGCGAATAAATGGCCTTGAGTGTAAGTTGGTCGCTCGCTTCCACGGCGGGCTATTCGGGTTACCGTCAGTGTGACCTTGAAGGTTCCAGACATCGCTTTTTACTTGACCGAGACAAGGCCTGTGGGATTATTTACCAGATGCTGTTCCTTGACAAAGATGCCACCGCCAACAATAGCCACTCCGATAGGGGCCATGATTCTTAATTATCCGTTGCGCTGCCGGCTTTGTGAAGTATGATGTTGAATTACGCTCGGGGTTGGGTGCTCTCTTGAGGCGTTGGTTTCTTTGTGAGCGATTTGCAATATCATGCCATCATCATGGTGGGGTTCGCTGGCGGGGTTCACCATTTAGTGACACAACTGCCCCGCAACGGATCAGATAGGTTAGTGTCACTAACTTGACGTCGCGTCAGAAAGCAGAAATTCTGTTAGTGCTTCATTATGTCCAATCTGCTTTAAGGTTCCAGAAGACTACGAAGGCCATAAATTTCCAATCCACGTCAAGGCAATGAAGGTACTAAAATAATAATGCGGGGGGAGCATTCCTACCGCCTGGTACTCCAACGCCGTGTTTGTATACCCTCCTCTGCTTCTCTATGCTGGTAATCCAAGAGACTAAACATCTAACCAGCTACCATCGACTAATTCATCACATACCGAGACGCAGCGACTGCCTATGCAGCCGCGAGCCACCGCTCTTTTTCACTAGGCCAGGCTACCGGCAGTCCCAACTGCTTCTTCACCTTCGCCATCGCTGCTGGTGTCATCCAGTCGATCCAGAGCTCTCTGGCACTCATGGTCCCATTTGCTGAACCCAACAATAACCCATTCCAGCGCTCCGACCAAGTACAGGGCGACGCATTGTCCAACCCACAACCCTGCGAGGCCCCATCCGTTGAAGGCGAGGTAGATCCCGGCGGGGAGAGCTCCGCCGTAATAGCTAATAAGGTTCACCACAGCCCCAACCCACTGGCGGCCCATACCTCGAAGCGCACCACCACACGATCCGTTTAAACCGTCTGCTATCTGGAATAAGGCAACGTACGGCATCACTTCGCCCACGAGCCGGATCACGCGCTCGTCGTCATTGAAGATTTTTCCAAACACATCCTTCGTTGCCATGAGAACAGTGAGAACAATGGTTCCGAGCAACACGGAGAGAATCGCCGCCGAATGGGCTGCCATTGCTGCATCCCGCGGTCGCTGCGCACCCAGCAAGTTCCCTAGTCTTGCCGACGCTGCCACGCCGAGACCGAAGGGGAAAGTGTTGATGATTTGATCCGCAGTCATGATGACTGACTGCGCTGCCAATGGGATCGTACCAAGTCTCCCGGCCGCCAGAGCGACGATCTCGAAAGCCCACCACTCAGTGCCGACATGGACGACACCCATGATCGCCAACCTGGCGAAGGGCCCAATGTTTCTTGCAGCTTTGCGCAATTCCAATCCGCCCCAACACTCCTTGCCTCGGACGAAGACAGCGTACGCTACGAGGAGCATGAAAGAAACCCAGTAAGAGATGCCGGTGGCGACGGGAGCCCCGTACAAGCCGAGACCGAAGGTGTGGATGAAAAGATAATTGAGCCCTGCATTCAGTGGCGACGTGATGAGGAGCACATAGGTGCCAGGACGATAGATGGCTGTCACGGGCCGACGTCAGCTTCGACTTCGTCTTTATCCCTTATTTTCGCGTTGTTGAATATCCGGGGGCCTTGACTTACCCTGTGCCTGCAAGTACTTCTTCATTGCTTCGAACCACACATACCCCAACCCGCCTGGGATCAGCCATCGCAAGAATACCGAGCTCTGCACACAGATGAATTCCTCTTGGCCCAATGCTCGGAACACCGGCTCAGAGAACCACCACAGCACTGCCACGACGGCGTAGAATGCCGACAAGACGATGATGCCTCTCTGCAAAAGTATGCCCAGGTCGTGCTTGTTCGAAGATCCAGTGAAGCTGCTTGATGCAAGCGTGTCGAGGGCCGTTGTCCCGCCCAGAGCTATGAGCCAAGCTGTTGCCATGGCGAACATGTAACTGAACGCGGCAGTCGCGAGGGCCTCGGGGCTCAGTCTACCAACAATGAGCACGCTGAGGGTCTGTAGGCTGTTCTGTAGTGTGTACGCGAGGATGACGGGAATAGCGGCTTTGCCGAGGAGCAGAATTTCGGCCAACCATTGCCGGATAGAGTAGGATTCATTGGGGGCGGACGCCGGAGGCTTCGGTAGCAACGCCGTGGTCTCGGACTGGGGCTGCACGGCCAAAGGGCCCAATGTATCGGATGACGACGATTCTGCCATCTTTTGTGGGTGCATAGAGTTACAGGCGCCTCGTCTTCTTCCTCGGTCTCGACGCGGAACCGATGTCTTTACAAGACTTCCCGTTGGCGAATATCTTACGGGAAAATGGTCGAGTCGGCCGAAAGCACAAACCAAGGAAGGGTGCTTGCTTCTGCCTGGAACGAATGAGACACGCCAAAGTCTTTTACGATATCCGAACTCTAATTATGTATGTTGCTGAGGAATCCCGGGTGCCGTTTCGGAAAATGTGGTGGTGGACAACAAAGGTTCATACGGACAATCACGAGCGACGAGCTGCGCGACGCGAAGCAGTAATGTATAGGATTTTCTTCTTTTTCTTCTTCTCCTTTTGCTTTTACGAAACCGTCATTCTTCAGGACCCGGTTCTCCAGCCATGAGATAGCTGAGAGTCGATTGCCACATGCAAATTGTCAACTCAATGGTTAAGAATCGACTTTGGTCACGTCCTGCGAAGCTTGCTGCGTGGGGAGATCCCCTCAATTGACGACGCAACATTGGACAGCGATAAGCGTGCAGTTCGACCTACGTGGATTTTATTTCCACGCTTGCGAGGGCTAGACGTGTAAAAAAGACGTTGGAGACCAGAACGTCTTCTCTGAGTGGCTGGATTAGGTGGTGCACAGCAAGCGGTCCCATCCAAACTGACGCAATACATGAGGTCGGATTTCTCGAACAAGCAAGCGCTTCACATCCTGCGCAGCCGCTGCTACTGTACCTGCTCTGGTATGATGGTTGGAATCGCGGCGACGGTTCTCAAGATAAGAGATTGTCGCGTTCTCAGAGTCCCATTCAGTGTTTGGTCTTGTGATTTTCAGCGCTAAACCAAAGATAGGAGGCGATGGACAACCGTTGCAGGATTCTTATCTAGCATCCGTTTCAACGGGCAGCGGCGGACAAGCCTTTGGTGGCAAAAGCGGTCAAAGGCCGACGCCGGCTTCGCTTCAAGTGGCCTACCTAGACAACCGGCGGCGACTGATGGATGAGAAAACGCCCCCCTCATCGTTCCCCTCCTACCTTTGAACCCTCCGGCTCTCTCATCCGCCGGCCATCTCCCCGCCGGGGACTTATAAGAGTCCCGGTGCACAAGTACCTACCGACCGATCCCGCCCACTGTGAACTCATCCGAAGACGAGAAGAGTGACAGAGAGGCTAAACAGACAGCCAGGTTGCATTGAACTAGGTCGCAAGAGAGGGAGGGAATGGAACATTTGGAACGAATGGAACAGCACCAGAAGCCCCTCTGGAAGAACCTTGGTCGTCCTGATGAGAACAAACGCGAGCCCTTCGCTTCAGCGTCAAAGCGCGATGGCAAAAGCAAGGAGGCAAGGAGGACGGACGAGGTACATTGACTACCGAAGGCTCAAGGTCATGGGGTCCGTCCTCGCGTGCTACCCCCATCTCACGATTCCAGAAGGGGGTTTCTGAGCTAATGACTACAATGCGATAACTATCGAAGCTTCTCGAAAATCACCAGAATTGTACTAGTCACTGGCGAAGCGGCACCCGTCACCTGTCCGCATCCGAAGTGGTCAATTGAAAGGGAGGAGCACGACTAAGCAAGAACAATGCCATGCGCTTCTCATGAGTCGGAACCTGGACAGAGATGCTGGGAATAACGACCTAATGCTATGCGGGACGAGGCGAGTTGAGTTGAGTTCAACACTCTTCAACCGACTCACTAAACATGGTACGAGCACAACCGGGTGCGCGAGTCGAGTTGAATGCAAGCCTGGCCATAGATTTGTAAAGATGTGGCAAGGAAGGAAGAAACTGTCGTTGCAGAAGATGCACGGCAGCATCATTGGGATCTCATGTTTGCGGTATAAAGTAAAAGTCAAAAGCTAACCACTTCTGCAGGACGAAAGCCAAAGTTTAGATTGACCCTTGCCCTGTCTGCGCCCGCCACACATCAGTCCACCAAGCGACCAGGAAGATTCGATGTACCAGTCTCATCACATCTCAAAGGTACATAGTATCACGCAAGGAACGTTCCCTACCGCAACGCAAGGTACAAGCCAAAAACCGCGAGATAAACCATAGTCGGTCCTGACACAGGGCGTGGCAAGCCACCACTTTCCACGCGTACCTGCCCTTCTCAACCATGGGAAAGAAAGTCGTTCGAAACATGATGTGGAACGTGGCCCCAAACTCTAAATCTTCATCTTGGGATCCTCGAATACTTGGGACTGGACCTTGACCAAAGGGAACAACACTACTCACCTAGGCAGTTCCAACACTTTGTCTGGTATTACAATACGAACATCGGGGAGTACTACAGGTATGTACAGGTTTGTCTGCACCTTAGTAACTTGACACCCCTACAATACCTGTACATTCCCTTTCTTGTTCTCATCGACCTTTCCGCTCTCGAGCTCGGCGGGCTATCATCCATCTGCTATGTACCGCCACATGGTACTATCGGTATGCACACGGAAAGATGTCCCCAGGTTTTTTTCTTCTTCTTCTTTCCGGTTTTTTTTACTCCTTTATGTTTTCCTTTTTTTGCATCCCCACATCCTCTCATACACCTACCTCCTCTCATATATCCACTATCCTGCCTCCTGCTTTGTCTTCCATATAACCTACTTTCTCAGAGCGCGACCCGTTTGAGCCTCATGTTGTATGCAGGTTCCTTTCGGTAGAGGCATTCAGCGGACGTTCGGGATCGGCCCCGCCGTACGTCTCTATCATATCATTACTTGAGCTGTTGAACTCTGAGCTCCAGACCAACGTCACCGCAGGCGGAAACCCCGCAATAAGGTTACAAGTTGGTCCGTTGAAGGTTCGCAGTATCTCCGTATCCGTACGGATACGGTGTGACAGACATGGCGAGGAGGCTAGATGAATACACCCTTTCCACCTTCTCCTACGGAGTACTGTCCGCTGTTACAGTACATGCATGGCCTGCAGCGCGTTACCGACAGGAGTCCGTCCCAATGGATTCGGTGTAGATGGTGATGGTGTGCGACGGCGTATGTGTGCTTCCAGACGACCGGGTACGGAAACGGTGATACGGTTTAGGATTTTTTTGGCACATCCACGTGGCCGTGGCTGCCGTAGGCAACGGACGACAGCCGAACCCATCCCTTCAGCAAGGTCGCCCGTTTCACAAGTTCTCAATGCAGCCCATCTCAGCAGCCGTAGACAGACAGTACTTATGTAAACCAGGATATTGCCGTCAAAAACGTGGACAGCGTTGCATCGTCCTGAGATGTCACGGAGAGAAACCGTCTGCTGGGTACCCCCGCTCCTGGAATGATTTCCACACGCTGGGACAGCACCCTAGTGACCGGTCAGGGGGGAGGGGCGTAGACAAAGAGACAAAGCGGAGTGAGGGCATTCCATTGTTCCCCACTCTTTAGAGTTCAGCTTTGCAGCAGAACCACAGGCCAGTCTCTCTGGATTTACCTCCACACCCCAACCGACCCCCATCCACACACCTTCATACGCTCTTGAACTTAGCTGTCGGAAGGTGCAAGCGCATTGCCCAGGAGTAATTTCGGAAGTCGGGTCGTGGGAATATCCCAAGAGGGGGGGGCGTGGAAATGACGACGTTATGGGCAAGGCGCCATTTCTTGCACCACAATATCGTGATCCTCCCCCAAGAGGAAGCCTTGTTCCCTGCAGTATTTGCACAATCCCATGGCTCCCCAGCCCCTGCTCTGCCCTGCTCTTCATCCCCAGCCCCTGCTTGTGCTTTCGTTGCAATGCCACCTTTATGCAGGAGCTCTCAGTAGCAAGCCACCCCCTGTGAACGGAACCGTTACACTACCTGCGGCGTTGCCGCCGGCAGCGTCTCTTCTTCAACGCCTCGTGGAAAAGTCAACTTCTGCCATCCCGGAACGAGCGACCTAGTGAAAGGACTCCAGACAGAACCGGTGATGGAATCCGTATGCTCAGGGACGTCATGCCAAGCACAACAGCCCGCTCGCCACTGCGGTAATGGCGGCACTTTCGGGTTTTATTTCTTTGATTGAAGGGGGAGGGTATTGTTGTTGCCTCATTGGGGCGAAAGAGACTGTTGATAGCCGTTCGTCCGGTCGGGGTTTGTAGCCTGCGGATACATATGTGGTTGTGTGGACTGGTCGTCTTGGCCTGGCCGCATACTTTACCCCCCCATGACGTTGCAGAATGGGGACAAAATCCACACTGGGCAAGCGCGCGCGGGTTTCTCCTCAGGAAGTTGAATCCTTGGTGTTACCCTCCTCCGCTCACCGCTCTTCGAGGTCGGAGCCTTGCCCTCCCGCCGCTGATCCTGCTCCTCCTCTTGCAGCTGTTGATGCAGAAGCGGCTGGCCCAGCCCCAACCCCAGCCCCATCACTCTCGTCCGCTCCCTTGGTGCCTTGCTGGCTTCCGAGCCAATGCTGTAATCTCATGGCGGCCCTAACGGCACCCATGGCCATGGCCCAGTTCTCTACACCAAGTGTCAGTGTGCTGATGGTGGTCATGTTCTTGACGAAGCGCGCGTGCGGCGTACGGTGGCACGCCGGAGCGATGGCCAACATGATCCAGTGGAAAACGCCCACGGCGCCGTTCCAGGTCGACAGGGGCACCCGCCACGTCGTCGTCCAGATCTGCAGGAATTCCGATTCCGTGCATGCGCCGCTCAGGGGGGTACCGGTCGCGATAGCCCGGGTGTATACGATGGCCGTCATCCGGACGACCTGGTACATGAAGTCCGGGCACTGCTGCAAACGCTTTTGGTGATGGACGTACTGCATCGATCGAGGGCTCGCCGGAGAATCGCTAGCATCCCGCGTCTGCAGCCGTTCGGAGTGAGATACTAGCCCCGATGGCGATTGGCCCGCCGTGCTTCTGCTGGAGATGCTCCCACTTCCCGCGGATGCCTCGTCGACGGCGGGGCAGTTGCTACTAGTCGGCGGCGGTCTCGCCTTAGTAGGTACCTCCTCCGGCGACGAAGTTTGTCGAAACCCTGGAGTAGTCGAGTGGAGGCCTGAAATGTGCTCGTACATGTACCTCCCCATAAGCTGGGCCTTGCTGGAAGCCTGTGTCGTCGTCGCCGTCGCCGCCGTGTTCGTGCTTGCATTACTTGTATTCGTTTCGTTCGCCGTACCGTAGACCGACTCAACGGCGCCAACAAGGTACCTTACATTGTCAAGGATTGAGGCCGTCGCTGGGTGCACTCCAAGGCTCGCGGCGCAGTCGGCAAAGGTCGGGAGCGCGCCAACGGACGAGGGCAGATGGCTGACGAAAGGCGACATGTGTGCCGTCCGAAGGGGCACGTCTTTTATAGGGTCATCGAAGGCATATCCCGTGAGACCCCACGGGTCCGTCGCCATTGCTGGTGCGTCTGAGGGCAGCGGAGTCAGTAGCAATGGAATGTTTTCGTGCGCCAGAGATATGGAGACATCGTGACTACGTGTAAGCATATGAGTCAGTAATTTGTAAGGTCTATACGAGCGGACAAGTGCCGAAGGCGCATATCGCGTGGAAGCCCATAAACGAGACCCATTTACGAGTCAAGGCTGTGGGCAGAAGACCAGCGAAAACAATGAACAGGCGGTCGAACGGACAATTGGAAATATGGTACGTCCGGCGGTATATACTCCGCGGCCAAGATTGTTAACATGGGGGGGGGGTTAAAGGGGGTTTTACCAAGCGACTAAAAGAGTCCAGGGAAAAGCAGGAGGGAGAATGGGAGAAGTCGGGCGAAGAATCTTGGATGCGTTGAAAAGATTACCATCTTCAACAGCAGCAACAAGTAGATGAGAATACAAGAAAGGATTACACGAAGAGTCCTCAAGGAGCGGCGCCACCAATTCGACATGTGGGTTTTGCATTCGACGAGACAAGGAGCTGAGTGTACATACGCGATTGCGTTCTTCGCCAATAGGCCGTTCATACCGAGCTGGTTGAGGCCGCCGCGTAGCCGGATCATGCCTCGCAAGCCCCTGAGATGGTACTGTAGGTCGTCCTCCGTCTCGCCCCAGTACCACTCGGTAACGGTGAGCTGGATGACGCCCGCGATGGCGGCGTCGCTAGGGTGTTTAGACCTCCCGCTGCTGTCGGCAGTCGTCGAGGCGAGAGCGGTCTCGGCGGCATCTCGACTGCTTGAATGTCGCCTACCGTCGGCACCATGAGGCCTTAGGCTCTCGTTGAGCATGTGAATCGCACGACCCTTGAGGGTCCGTAAGGCCGTGGTCCGAACGTGACCCGTCTCGTGAAGGAAACAAGCCGAGGTGTAGAGGATGATTTGGACGACAAGAGGGTCTTGGAGGCAGAAGGGCGAGTAGTGGCGCACGAAGGGGTTGTTGGGGTCCGGATCACCGTTGAGGGAGGCCTTGAACCGGGAGAGGACCGTGACGTCTAAGAACAGTACATATCAGGTTCAGCACGTCCTTCTCCTCAAGTCAAGCGGACGGATCAAGGTAACTGCTTACATATTCGAAGAAGTTTCTTGTTCAATACCGTCGGGACTACGGGGAGATGCACGATTTCACCGTCCACCCCGCGGATGGGCCCTCCCGGACGTTGATCTCCGGGCTTTGCTGCATGATGCCGGCCTCGGGGAATCGATTCATCAGCGACGAGTTGTTTGTTGTCTTGATCATTTTCGTCATCGTCATGACCATCGTGCTCGCCGACGCCGCCTTTGTCGGTGAGGTTAAGGACAAGGCCTGGCACCGCGAGACGGTATGCAAGCATCTGCCGCGACGCCTGGGAGACATCCGAGTCCAGTCTGCTGCGATGAGGGTCGGCTAGCGGAAGCCACGGTGCTGGTGCCACTGCTCGCTTGTTTTCGTCGAGGTGATCCGACTGAGACCACGGCGCGTCGCTGACAGACGGATCTGTCGAACAATCTGTCCCGGGACTCGAGTTTGATGTCGTGCTCTCATGTACAGCCCGACCGGCGACGCTGACGCGCGAGTGCCCGGCCGTCCCCGGAGAGTGAGATACTTGAACAAGGGCAGGGTTTGCACCTGGCAGAGGGGGGTGGATGGCAACCCGGCCTCCTGCTCGTGCTGGTGCCAAGAATGTTGATGTGCCTGGTATACGGCTAGGAGGGCAGTCAGATCATGGGCCACATAAAAACAAGGGAAAACACCAATCGCACAAGTGACTGGAGCAATTGTGTTCCAGTCAAAGAGACTTACTTTCCTGCCCGATATTCGCATGCCGGTACGGGGAATCGACGGAGACAGTTGCTGCAAGGCTGTTCCTGATCGCACTGCACCCGGGTTAGTCCCTCGACGCGCTTGAAACACTTTGGGATGTGACCGGATACTCGAGATATCGTTCCATGCCCGTCAGTAAATCCAATTTGTCCGAGGGCGCCGAGAAATCGAATGATATGGGGGTTGGGGGAGGTCGTTGAGACAAAAGGTGCGTACGTGCCTTCTGCTTCCTCCTCCTACACTCTCCACACGACGTCGTCGTCCTTTCGGCGCGAGACATGCTGCGCGCTGCGCGCTGCTGCAACTCTTCGGACATGATCTTGAAGCGGAAGCGGCTGTGTCGGCCCTCTTCGTCGTCCCCCCCTCGGAGCATCCGTTCCTGCGATTCCTGTTGTCCTGCAGTAGATTGACGGCACAACATCAAGTATGATGTGTGACCCGGGAGTCGTAGTTTTGATAGGGCTGAACTTCTATAGTCATAGGCAAATCGGGGATAAGCAGAGAGAAAAGATCAGACTCGTGTCAGGGGGGGGTGGGACAGGTGGCATTGTTGTTTCTTTGAGCCTGCATGTCGGATTTCGACATGTTTGGCTTAGCGTCGAGGATTTGCCTGACCTTGGAAGGGGCGAGAAGGGAGACGCGGAACCCCTCAAGAAAGCCACAAGGCAGCCTTCTTTTTTCGGGGGTTTGTGGTGATCTGCATTAGCTGCGCCGCTAGTGCCTAAGTCTGAACCTTTGGATAAACAAGGTTAAGATGCCCGGATCGCCGCATTCGCTATGAAAGGGCCAGTCATTTTGGCGGCAAGATGGGTGGAAAATGCCGCCAAGGCATGGGAAACGCTATTGTAACAGAGAAAAGATCGATACCATAGATTCTCGGTGAGTGGCTGGTTTACAAGACGCCGACGATGTAGGCTCTCGTCGCATTTCTCTGGATCTACTATTCGCGGAGACGGGCTCCAAGTCCGGCAGGGCCGGTATGTAGCAATATACAGACGAATCACCACTTGGCGAAAGAGTTCTAGCCTTCAAGCCCTCTTCTGTACAGGGTGAAAGCGCCATCAGCCCCACGCCATTTGTGAAACTGTGTAGCCTTCGTAGCGCAAGCCGCATCGTTTAACTGCGTAGC
The DNA here is from genome assembly GCA_030867225.1 of Colletotrichum caudatum. Classification (NCBI taxonomy): domain Eukaryota; kingdom Fungi; phylum Ascomycota; class Sordariomycetes; order Glomerellales; family Glomerellaceae; genus Colletotrichum; species Colletotrichum caudatum. The sequence goes on from MU846095.1 coordinate 60,691, forward strand.
CATAGTAAAACCTTCCTACTGGGGGAGGCCGGATAACTGTCACGGCGCATGAATGGTCCGCTCCAATCTCATAACACAATCAATGATACCCCGATGAGTGTTGCGGGGTATACTCTGCGAGCTTAAACTAGCGGTTCCTGCTGAGCCAACTAGACGTTCCGACACGGCAGCTGAAGGCCAGCGGGTTTCTTTGAACAGAGGAATGAGGAGCAAGAGTCAACGATGGCTGTTCCATGTGTGAGCGACAACTAGCACCACATTGACGTCCTGGAACATAGGTGGAGCTTGAAAAAGATATCGTCCCCGGAATGCAAGTTACTTCCAAGTTGACAAAACAGATTGGGAAGTGAGTGCACTAGCACATACGAATGTCTAGATTCAAGGACCCCGAGGCGAGCGTGCGATCCTTGGCCACTACGCATTGTCGAATGCCTCAGTGCTCGGTGTACGTCGGTTGGGCAGAGGGACCAGGAAAGATGACATCGGAATCTTCCACCAAGACAACGACTAGGCAGTGTGTCTGTACACTGGACTGGCGCAACATTATCTCCTATGGAATTCGTCAGCCTTGTCTGGAGACATTCTGGGGGTCATGGGTCCTTGAGACACAGTGTGTATTTTGTGAGAGCCCAACCCAGTGAATAATGCTCTTCCTGACTGGTGATGCGCTACTTGAATGCGACCAGGAAAGGAGAAACAAACAGATACAAAGCGTCGAGGCATTGCCATGCCCTCTGAAGCGCGGCTGGGGCTTGCCCTGGTAGTGTGTGTTGCGAAAGGGGCTATTTCTCAGTAACTTGAAGGTCATGATTGCCAGCTGAGTGTCTCAGTGCCTCTGTCGTTGGATGGACGCCGTGTCAACGATTGAAGGCATCTGTGGAATGCCATGGTTTAACATAGGCGCCCTGGAAGGAGAACAATGCAAAATAAAACGAATTGAACTGTTATTGATCCGAGGACAGCCGAAGGAAATACAATAGGTGAATCAAACAAGCCAGCCGGGAATATGATGGAGGTAGCATGCCGACTTTGGGCAGTTCGGGGGTTCCCGTGATTTAAGCTTAAGCCGCGATCAGGGACAATTCGCCGTGACGTAGTGCCCCACTAGCCGACCGAATTATCGGGTACCCGCTCTTGCCACAGGTCGCAAAAGCGGGAGTGCCCCGAGCGATGAGGTCAGAGCTCACGGGAATTACCAGGAGATATAACTCAAGTCAGGGAATAAGACGAAGGAAAATGTCGTCATTTCATTAAGTGGCAGGCTTCTTAGCTGCCACAGCACGTCCTCTGCACTAAATGGGGCACAGGTGCTAAGAATGGTATCTTTGTGAAATCCCCAAACCCGAAATCGCCTTCCAATAGAAACTCCTGTGGCCGTGTCGCTGTCCAATCATGACACCCATTGGCCTTCATACCTCGCTCATTGTGGAGGAACGGGGTTCCAGGGTGTCCCAGTTGCTTGCAAGAAAACGGGGTATCTCAACTTTACCCAAATTGTATCATCTCCCGCGGTAGTCCGGCTTTCTAGCCATATTCACTGGTGGAGGCTCGTCGTCAATGGGATAAGGCAGGGACGGTGAGCTGATGGGGCGACGGCCGCCTGCAGCCTGATGTTCCGGCAGTGGTGTCTTGGGAGGCAGTGGCGGTGGAACTCGTTGCGGCTGCTGCGACTGCTGTACAAAACCATTATTGTATTGTTGGTTCTGCCATCGCGGGTGCTCGTCGGGGCTCATGATGGCGATCTTGTCGGTGCCGGCCGCATATCGGTACTGAGAAGGTGTGGGTGCAGTAACAACCAGCCGGTCGGCTTCATCGTCCTTTGGAAGAGGCGGGGGACGTTGCTCGGCTCTTGGCGCCGGTGACGGCTGGAGTCGCTCGCCGGAGCTTCTGGGCGAAGGACTCATCGGCGAAGGTACGTGTAGGTGTTCCGATCCAGACTCATATGACTGACGGCTTGGTGGTGTATTGTGTGGTGGCCACGATGTGGGCACGTCGCCTGGCAACTCCACAGCAAACGATAGCGGTTCGGTGACCTCGGAGTTCGATTTGACTAGTTCGGGAACGTCTGGCAGGCGTGAGAACCTGATGTTCGCTTTGTGGATCTTGGCCATCTTCGCGGAAGCCCCTTGTATCATCTTTTGCTCGACGTCCCGCCTTAGGTATTGCCTCGTGCTCGTGCTAATCTCGGCCAGGCGGTGCCATTCGTTCATACCAAACTCACCGACGCCGACCTCCACATTAAAGCGATAGTAGTTCTCGATGTTGACGTTGCGCTTGAGAAGGTGCTCCTTCTTCATCTGCTCGTGAATAACTTCACAGCCCTCAATCTTGGAGATGAGCTTGCGGCGGGCCTCTGCAAACGCTCCCAAAAAGCCTTCGTACCACATGTGCGAATTCGCATCGCTCCCTTTGGGCCGTCTGCCAGTGCCGACGCTGAGAAACACTCCAACATCACGGCCGGGCCACTCGTTCAACACCGCCTCGTCCAGAGCTTCAGGTGCAGGGTTGAATGTGCCGCCGCCATCGTCGTGGAAGACAGACTGTCCAATCTGGATTGGTTTGAAAGCAAGACCAATCGCACACGTGGCGCGGCCAGCTTGCCAGATCTTGCAGTCGAACTCTGGCGGAGGCTCTCTCCTCGAGTCGTAGGATCGCAAGATGGCGGCGGGAGCGCCCTTGCGGGAACCTTTGTACATTGCTAAAACCGCGCTTCATACATAACTGTCAACTCAACGAACTTCTCGACTGGGATCTTTGGAGCACATGTGCTTACGTTTTGGTCCTGTTCTCCCGAGCATCATAGAGCCGTGCATTAGGGTCGCCGTATCGAGAGTTGAGAACAGGTCGTGCCATCTGGGCTTGAGGGCTGCGTGCGCTGAAGCTGACAGTGCTGGCGTTGCTGGCATGTCTCCTAGGATTCGAGTTGTTGTATCCGCTGAGAGGGCTCATCATGTCGTTCTCGGTGCCGTCATTGCCCTCCTTTTGGTAGACGGTGTGTTCTCGGACAGCCTCCTTGATCGCCTCCTCAAGCTTGGAGGCTTTGAAGAGTGTTGATCGGTATGGGATGCCAGCGATGGTCTTGTCGGTCTCGAAAACCATGCGGGTCAACCTTACGTAGAGTTCCTTGCATTGTTCCAGGTCCAGGCGCAATCTGCCGAGCATCAAGGCGATCAGGCCACCGGTACCGGTGCCAACAATGAGATCAAAGTGGTCGCATGGCCTGGGAATTTCGTTTCGGCGAGGGGCTCTACCCTCGATCTCGACGAAGGTGCGGTGCATGAGTTCTTGGAGAATTATGAACATGGAGTAACCGCGGACTCCTCCGCCATCTGTCGCAAAGCGTGTCAGTCGAGTGCGTTGCTTGTTGGGACCTGTCTGGCAGTGTTCTGCGGCATCAAGATTGAGCTCGGTATATGTCGTGGTTTCACGTACCTAGCGATAGGATGCGGAGAGGAGGGCCCTTGGTAGTGTCCCTCCTCTTGACCCCATTGAGGTCCATGAGTGGCGCGGGTTTTGGCGGGTAAGCCAGCTTGGTGGTGGCGATCGGTTTTCTCGGTCTCTGTTTGTAGTTGTTTTTTTGTTTTGTTTTGTTTTTTGGTGAAAGGAGGTTGTTTCGTACGGTCAAGGTCAACGTCGCGTCGCAGGCAGGAGATATTTAATCCGATTTTCGATCGTGTGATCTCAAAACGTCGCTTGCAGGTGTCTAATCCAGTTTTTTATCCTGCGATCGCAAAACGTCGCTTCGGGGGCAGGTGATGTTTAATCCGGTTTTTGAACCTGCGATCGCAAGTTATGGGGAAAATAAAAAAGATCGTGGGAAAAAAAGACTAGCAGCAAGTGCAGGTGTGTGTCAGTAAGTAGGTAGGTAGGTAGGTAGGTCTAGGATGTACGGGTAAGGCAGCTGGTCATAATCTAAGGTCTGATCACGAGTGACGCAAGAGAACGGCTTGTGTCCTGGGCCGCCCACTCAGATGGAGCCGGGTTTCCTCCCCTCCTAAGCCCTGCCACTTGCGCCCACTTTGCGAAGGGGACTCACTCGTTAGTGAGGTAGGTTCGACAGCTTCGATGGGGCTCGTTACCCAGCGAGAAGAGCGGTTCTAGTGCAGGTCCCCGGGGATGCTGGGGGGGCAAGGTCGGCAAGGAACACATGCATGGCCTCAAGGTCGACGGGCTAGCTGTTCTCCGAACCATTATACAGTAGTACTACCTACGATGTTTGTAAGTAGAGTATATATGTATGGACAGACAGTTTCATAGGCCTTGATTGGGCAGAGTTGCGAGGGGGGTTCGCATGGAGTGGGAAACATGTTGCGTCCCTACGGACCAGTTTCGGCCAAGGTGCTGCAAGATTGCCGTCTGGACGTGCTGCTTACCTACCTGGGTGTCAACAGTAAGCGAGCTGCCTGTCTACCTACCTACCTACCTATCTGCCTTGCGGCAAGCCTCGGGTTATCTCATCTGTACTATAGTGCTGATTACATGTGGACGAGCGGAGAGACCTGCAAACAAGGTAGATGGTCCATCAATGATGGAGTGGTCCGGCAGGTAGGTGCCTTGACATGACATGGTAACATGACAGGGAAGGGTTGCGCACGCACGCAGATGGAGTCCCGCCACGGTCGGTGCCTTGCCCTTGCTCATTCATTCATCTCATCCCATCCGCGGTTTCTTGACGTACCTGCTTCAGCTGCTGTTCGTATTTTGAACCTAGTTTAATACCTAAACTGCCTACCTAAGTAGGTATTAGTAGATGGTATCTCAGCAGGCAACTACCTATTTACAGATACCTACCTACCTACGTACCTGCCTGCCTGCCTTGGGCATGTGCATGTGGTAAGAAAGACATTCGCTCCTCCCTGATTGCGTGATGCCCAGACTACCTACTGTAGTGTCCAACCAACCTCAGGTGGGGGCGGTAAGTAACCCAAAGTAGGCAGGTGGGTTGGAGTCAGCCCGCCAGGCCAAATATCCATCAAGTCTTGCTAAGTTGCTCGTCGGGGTACAGTTATCCAGCATCTTCCTTTGCCTGATCCGCATTCCATTCATTTCCTACAATTACCAGCAGCTCTTCTGATGCTTCTGTCGGAGAGCGCCAATTCTCTCTTCGCCATCATCCGGCTAATGGCTAATACAACCCACCCCCTGCCGGACTTGTGCCCCTCGACGTCTTTGAGAGAAGATCTTGCCTCGGTTCAGCTACCTTTCCCTCCTAGTACTCGCTCCAAAGACACCAAAGAGGGAGCCAAGACATCGGGCCTTGTAGAAACGGCCGCCTGCCATTCGCACACATTCGCAAGTCGCTTAACAAACCCGGGCTATTCGGTCGTCATTGATGGATTTTGTCTACCTACGGATACTGTGGCGTCACTCCGTTTTTGTTGGCGCGCACTATTTGTCCCTGTCGCCAGCGCGCGCTGACAGTCTGATATACAGGTACGTACATACGAGCCCGAATCCATTTTCTGCGGCTTGATCGAATTCAAAAGACTTGCATTCCCGTGCTCCGACGTCGGGAAGCATCCACCCGTGTGCCTCGTTTACTCACCTCTATTCATCCAGAGAGGGGAACGCTCACGGTGTATCCGTACCCCACCAGATCCTCGATGACATGACCCCGGCAGCACGGCCATGGCCTGTTTCTGACTGTTCTCAGCAGGCCCAAAGCCAGAGCGCCTGCATTATGTTTTGCCGCACCACCAGGGAATCACGAAACCCCGCGTCTTGTGTCTGAAGTTTCATCACGCAGCTTATCTTTCCAATCAATGCATTAGTGAGCTTTGCATTGCCCGTTGGGGCTGACTACATGTAATCGATTGTACTTCGTGCAGCCTCCAAGACGCAGCAGCAGCCTTTCACTTGCCCTGTGCACTACCTACCTAGGTATAGTAGGGTATAGGCCAGGGTGCCCCCTTTTCTGGCGACCACACCCGCACATCAGCGCCTTCATCCCTCAGCTGGTCCCCGCCTCGGGTATAAGAAAAGTCTTTGAAATAGGCCCTTGATTGGCTACGGTGCCTTCTTAGGACTGGTCCAAAAAGCTCGAAACCTCTTGTCCCGCGTGGCTGTGCAAGGCTTGGGCGGCTCGATGGCGCTGACTCCCAATCCTCTTCACTCGGCTCTCGGAGCTTGCCTACACTAGTATCGATCGTACTGCCTGTCGCCACTACAAGCGCTCGCGTGACAGTGATACGTTCCCATTTGCTTTCGGGTTTCCGTGTTGTCCTCCATGTCCTCCTTAGCAAGAGACGCGTAACCCGTCAAGCTGACGGACGCATCTCACATACAGATACTAGGTAGTTTACGATGTATGTACCTGTATGTTATAAAGGTATAGGTACTATCCCAATCACTAGGTCAGAAAGACCGGGCTAGTGACGGCTCCATTTGTCCCTTGCGAATTGTTGAGCCTGGCTGGGAGGCCCCCGCGCATCGGACTTCGCGCAGCAAGCTCTCTGCGCCACAACACGAGACACCCACATATTCGGCCCGTATCCATCATCATGGAATATCCCAGACAAGTCAGCGCTGCCTTGCCTTGGATCAGCAACTTCTCGAAGATGGTTCTCTGCAGCCCAGAATTTATAATAGACCGAACAAGTGACTTGGCGTCGGAAGATGCGGGCTGCCTAAGGATCAACGAGGGGCAATTACGACCCAGCATACCTATATACAGGTACGTACGTACGTGTATATTGAGGCCTGCGACCCGGGACATAACCGAGCTGTCTTTTGCCAAAATACAAGCTCAAAGTGGCGCACGGGAATCCACCATGTCGACTGCTCTTCGCTCCGGCACGTTGGCCACCGAATCGGTGCCCAAGACCCAACCTCTTACGGTGGGTGGGAAACAGTTGGAAAGCCCGGAGGCGACGATCGACAGGTGCCGGCTGCCTCCCTGCCCGGAGATAGACCCACCTCTCGACTCGGGGCATGACACCACCGGGGGCTCCCAGAACTCCAGATCCGGACCTATTTTTGTCCTGACCAAAGGTTGGATGAAAGGAACGGAGGCGACCTGCATGCAGCCCTAGATTTACAATGCACAATGATCGTCGGTTTACACAGCACGCACATGGCCGATCCACCGAGCATTTAATCAACGGCAACCACATGCGCAGCGCAGCGCGGCTATCATGAAGGGTCGGGTCCTTCCCTAACTTTGGCCCGTAGTCGGACAGCATTGTGCTTCTGACAATACACGATCCATGCTCGGCTGTGCTCACCAACAGCACTCAGGGTGCCCCAAGCTCCTAGAGCTATGTCTCTTACCAGGAAGGACCCTTCATCCGAGGCAAAGCATACATACATATACTACAGATACCGGGTGGGACGAGGCCGGCTTCTTTTTGAAAAAGAAAAAAAATTTATACCTTTCACCTCCCTTAAGGGTAGTGGTCCAGGCGCGGGCACCAATCCCCAGACGTTGCCAAAGCTTTCAATGACTTGACTTGGTTGTTGGACTCACGCCGCAATGAGCTAACCTCCCCCTCTCGAGACGACAGCAAATGCTAGCATATCGCGATTGGAGGGCGTAGTCAATGATGCAGCTAGAGCAACACATCGCCTTGGAGGCTGCGATTGACGCAGCAAAATCCAACAGGAAGGAGGACGTACTGTACTGCACTGGAAGCTGATGAGACCGGATCATGCAGTCTTGATTGGCCAGCGGCAGAAAAGATGGAGTGTGAAAGACGTCGGTCATAGTGTTGGATGGTGTGGCACCGCGCATCTGCAGCCGTGCCTTGCCCGACGTGGGCAGGAAACCAGCCAAGCAAGAGGGTCGTCTCTCTCCAGTGTTATGCTTCCAATCGGTTAAAAAGTCAGGTCATTATCTCACCTCGCAGTGCCGTTACCGGTACACCGTCAGAATGCAAGTCCCTTGCGCTTCCCAGCTGCGCCGCCACGTCTCGTGTGTCCCGGATGAGGCGGATGGGTTGGGACTGCACAGCACTCTATAGACTGCACTACCCTCACTGTATGTACACTGCCTTTGAGAGCCAAAGGCGCTCATCTCTCGAATGGGCATGGACGACACATGACAGGCGTCGTCCAGTGCCACAAACACGTCAAACTCGAGTCAGAGAGCTTACTCAGGTACCAGTATCGATACTTCCGCCATTGAGGGCGGGCGAGTACGCATCTCCTGGTGCATCACTGGAGTGACGGAACACTGGCGTGAACTTATGATGTCCGAAGCATGCCCAATGGAGCTAAAAGATGCTGCCTTGCAGCAAGACTTGAACAAAGGTCGTACATGTGGCACCAGTGGGAGCCAGAGAAAAAGACAGCTGGCTGCATGACGGCCGGCCAGTCGTCAGGCTCCAGACGCCCTAGGCCAGACGGCAAGGCATGGGACTCGACGGTCGAGGCGAAGGCGGAGGAGGGGCAAGGCCTCGAGCTGCATGAGAAGGGCGAGGGGTGCCCGCCCAAAGGATAAGCGGGAAAGGGAAGAGGTGACAGAGAGAGAGAGTGTGTGTGTGTGTGCGTAATAGAGAGGAACTGCACCGAGATTGGCGGTGGAATTCGGGATTTGCGGTATTGACCTGGCACGGCTTTTAAGAAAAAGATTGGTGGAGGAAGGGCATGGGCAAAACGAAGCACTGCATTGCATACCTAGTAAGATGCTTTAGAGTAAAAAACACCTACCTAGACTACCTACCTGACCTCAGGTAAGTGTACGGATAGAGATGGGGAGAAAGCAAGGACCCTTTCCCACCTCGAGAGTGACCTCTCACGGTGCCTTCCCGCCTTCTCCATTTCTCAGGCTTGGACCCACAAAACCACTATCGCCAGGGGGCCCATCGCCCAATCAATGCTCAATCCAGGTGAGTAGAGTCCAAATCCCCCCAAAGGGCAACCACAGCCTCGCAGCCTCACTGCGCTCCCGCCATTATTCCTGTGCTGGGCTGCTCCTCGGTTCTTCACCATCCTTCATCTCATCGCCCTCGTCCCCAATTCCTCGTGCGATTGTCTGCTCCCCCTCTAATTGGTGCTTCCATGAACTCAACGCAACCCAATCTCAACCCGCGATACCATACGTTGTCTTCTAATTGACCCGAACTGCAGATGGAAGAGTCTCAACCAGCGAAACGGCGAAAGCTTCTCCCGCGCCAACCCTCAACCAGCACCACACAAGCGGCTCCATTCCCTCATGAATTGGTGAGCACAACGGGTGAACGCAGCCGTACCGATGTCTGAACTGACAGTTGGGGTCCCAAGCCTCAGCAACACCCGGTCCAAGAGACCCCTCCAGCCGAACGACATGACTTCGAGTCCTTCGCGAGGCATCTGCAAGATGCCGCCATGTTGATACAACGCCAGACGGAGCGCACCCCGTACGACAACGTCTCTGTTCTCCTTCTGCGGTGGGAAGAGGATACATCCGTCGAGGCCGATCTTACAGCCATGGAGAATATACTCCGATCAACCTACAATTTCCGGACCGACCGATGGGCCATTCCCACAGTGCCCAACCCCAGCATCAAGCTTGGTGTGCAGATGGCTTCCTTCCTCGAGCAAGCCCGAACCAACCACTTGCTGATCATCTACTACGCCGGCTACGGTTTCGTTGGGTCCGACAACCAACTTTACTGGGCTTGGTGAGTTGAGGATCTGCCTCGAGAAGAACCCCCGCAATCCTCTGACCGCTCTTCCATAGCAATACTCGAGATGACGCCGCAAAGCTCAAGTGGGACGGCGTGCGCTGCTTGTTCGAAGATGCTCAATCCGACATTCTCTTGCTACTCGACTCCTGCTCGCTGCGCGATGTTCCTGTCTCTGGAAGCCACGGTACCAAACAAGTCATCGCGGCGTGCGGCCCTGACCAGAACCCTCGTGACATTGCAGGCAAATCCTTCACCTACCACTTGATTGAAGCACTACACAAACTTAGCACAGCGGGCAGGCCTTTCAGCGTGCCAAGACTGCACGAAGAGGTCGTTCAGTTGAGGCAACAGGAAAGTGCTCAGGCAGTCAAGCTCACAAATGGTGCCAGCAATACTCCGCCCCCATCAACCCAGCTTCCCATATGCTTCACTCTCACGCCCGGTAAGGGGCAGATTCTGAGTTTGGGCCCATTATCTACTTGGTCACTTACACAGCAGTCACCACATAACGGCGCGGATGGGGACGCCCAAGCGAGGATATCGCGAGAGGACCAACTTATCGACCCCGAATCCGTCACTGACCTTCGGTTCGATGAAGCGAGAGTCCTCGTGTGCACAACATTCGTTGGGGATGCCAGTCCAGACATGTCCTTCTTCAATAGCTGGCTCCACAACACGCCGCCTTTGGCTGCCAAGATTGAAGTCGAGGGCATGTTTCTCGGCCCTCCGACAATGCTTCTAATATCGATGCCTCACTCGATCTGGAATGTTGTACAGCATGATAAGGTCTGTTGTTTCCTGGGATACATCACGTCGCATAACATGATCCAATTATATCAGAAGCTCAAGAGCTCCACGGGGATCCCCAAAGCCACGGCAAAGGAGGTTGAGGACGGACGAATCTTGTTAGAGGCGCGGGAGCTAGCAGCAAGCACGCCGGCTTTGCATCGACGCTCAATAGACAGCAAAGACGCCTCATACCTTGAGGCGGCCAGCCGTGTAGATACCACTCTTTCCGGCGTGTCGTTCGCCGCTGCCGCCGCCGCCGCTGCAGCGGTGGATGGCAAAAATGATGTTGAGGATTCGGCTGAGATGCAGGAAGCGGCGGAACAGCTAAAGGCACTAAGCCATGTGCGCCATATGAGCGACGAGGCCCCACTCGCTGTAGAACGACAACGCACAACCCTCCCTGATGGTGCGATGCCCGTCAATCACGAAGACACAGGTTCGTCTCATGACGCCAATGAATCAGGTGCCGACGACACGATGCATTCCGCCGACCTGAGCACCCCTAACGCCAAAACCAAACAGCGGCGGTCCCTACAAAAGGCGACTCCCAAGCAAGAGACTAGATGTACGCTATGTAGCCACGCTCCCTTCAAGGACTCTTCGTCGTTGCGCAAGCACATCGCAGCTGCACACACCAGGCCATTTCCTTGCGCCTTTTCGTTCGCGGGGTGCACCAGCACATTTGGGTCGAAGAACGAGTGGAAGCGGCACATCGCCTCTCAACACCTCTGCCTACAGTACTACCGTTGCTCGTCTTGCCCGCAGAGTACCGTAGAAGGCAAGGGGAACGAGTTCAACCGGAAAGATCTCTTCACCCAGCACTTGCGGCGCATGCACGCACCATTCGCCATTAAAAAGGCCATTGCCAAGGGTGACAGCAAATTGCAAGTGGAGTGGGAGGGTCACGTCAAAGAGATGCAAACAACATGTCTTGTCACGCGCCGGTCACCGCCTCAGAAGTCGGCTTGCCCGAAGCCGGATTGCCAGAGCGTGTTTGAGGGCCCCGGTTCCTGGGACGAGTGGACGGAGCATGTTGGAAGGCATATGGAGAAAGGCGAAGGCCAGCGACTCGGGGTCGATCGACTGTTGGCCAAGTGGGCTCTTGACGAAGGCATCATCGAGCGAAAGGAAGACGGCGAATATCGACTCTGTGCTGGCAATGGCCCTGGCCCTGGACCTGGCCCTAGCAGCGGCGTTTCGATCGGCGGAGACACAAAAGAATCAGTACCCGTGCTTTACACAGAGTCAAAGCAGGAAGTCGAGGCAGAAAGCGTGGCAGAGGCCGAGGCAGAAGTCGAGGCAAGCAACGCACAAGACAAGATGGAGGTAGACAGCTAGTCTATGGGCACCATTTTCGTTGTCTTCCGTTGTCGAGAGGACGGCAAAGGGTAAGGGCAACGAGCGGCCATTGGAAGGGGATAGGGCGAAATCAAAGACGTGGTTCTTGGGCGGTTCGACTCTTTGGGGAAGTTGGCGCGGCGCTGCGGATTTTCTGCCAACCTTATACTACGGCGTCACCATTGATCGGAAGGAATTATTCGGGTACGATTGACATGAAGTACATGAACGACTATCACTCTCTTGGACAAAATTCGCTTCTTGCTAGCGAACCTAAGTAGCTAGCTAGCAGCTACGCCTCTGGTTCAAGTCGCTGAGCGCAAAGCCCCAGGCTACACAACTAGGGGGGAGGAAGAGGAGGGGGAAAAGGAAGATGGACTGGGAGCACAAAAGCAAACAGTATAGTCAAGACGAAATGAGAGTTCACATCAAACTCCCCCCATGGCTCAAATTTCGTCTGCGTGGTCGTATCCCAAGCTTTTGACGATGCCGGACCGGTCGGCAGTCGACCCCGGACGATTCATTTAGCTACCCACCCCTGCAGATCGCCCGATGCCCGGTGCACCCCAGAAAATCAGGGGGGGGTTGAACTTGATATCGGCCCTGCCCCCTAGCCCCTTCGACGCTGTATAAGTTGCAGGGAACAGGAAATTGGGCACCCACTGTTGTGCTTCCAACTTTCTAGTAAGCAAGCAACCATCTCAGTTTCATTCCCAGCATGGCTTCATGGTGGTTGTGGTCGGTTGCAACCTCGGCTTGAGACCTAAAACGGTCGCTGATGGATGGCCACGTGAGCGCATGACACGCACACATCCACCCTGCATCCCATCCCACCTCCGCTCCGGGTGGGTCGACGAGCCATTGAGGATGTTCGGACGGTGACGAAGCGCTGACAGTCGATTGAAGGGACTGCTTAATCCGGGTGTACAGTTCGGGGGGGGGGGGGGGGGGTATCCGGCTAGTAGAGTAAAAGTTCAGAAGGGGGTAAAAGTGGTAGTTATGCAAGAGTGATCTATGCGAATATTATAAATACTAAGTCTTTTATATTTATAGAAGGTAAACACTATATCTGAAGGATATGCTAAGCATATGCTAAGACTATACTAAAGAATTATAATGCTAAAGACCTAATTAAAATTAAGCCCTAATAGCACTGTATCAAGCAAAAGTTATATAATAAACAATACGTATATAATCCTATTACCCCCCCCTGAACCCTTACTCTACTAATTGAGCCCCCCCCCCCCCCCCCCGAACAGGATCCCCGCTTAATCCCTCCCTCCTCCCCGGCCGACTAAACCGGTCGTTCACCGGGCACTAAGCCGTAGTAGGCTGGCGGAAAGCTTGACGTGCTGATCACGAGATGAGCTTGACGGGGAGGTAGTGACATGGGGATACCGGGGCCGAAAACAAGAGGGGGTCGTCGTAATCTGGATAATTGGCGATGGAACATAGGAGCTCGCGGTTGTTTTGATGTCAACGGCCCGGGCTTTTTAGGACAATATATAACGGGCCATACCTTCACAATGCTATGCTGACAGGAAACCTTGGCTGGGCAGGGCATGTCTGTATTCGCTGCCTTCGTGTGATTGCCAAATCAATCCTGCCTTGGGTTGCGATACAACGTTGACTTACACGACCATCCGCGGGCCAGCATGCGCCTATTCGACTGCCTAGCTTCCCTCCTGGCGGGAGCGCGCTTCGCGCAGGCCACCCTTCAAATCATCCCCGGCGGGACATGGACGGCGGTAAGGGGCTACTTCTCTCTCTCTCTCTCTCTCTCTCTCTCGCGTTCCTTCTTCCCCCCTCCTACATCCAATCTAGCCATTACCCCGTGGCCAAGAAAACGCCTTGCGAAGCAAGAAACCTGACGTGATCCGCAGACCAACACGGGGCGGCACATCCAGGCCCACGGCGCCGGCGTCACCAAGGTCGGCTCGACGTACTACCTCATCGGCGAGGACAAGACCGAGGGCACCGCCTTCCAGAACATCAACTGCTACGCCTCGAGCAACCTCGTCGAATGGAGCTACGTCGGAGCCCTGCTCTCGCGGACGTCGGCGGCGGGCGACCTCGGCCCGAACAGGGTCGTCGAGCGGCCAAAGGTGGTCTACAACAGCGGGACCGGCAAGTACGTCATGTACCTGCACATCGACAGCAGCAACTACGCCGAGGCCAAGGTCGGCGTGGCGACGTCCGACACCGTGTGCGGCAGCTACACGTATCTGGGCAGCTGGAGGCCGTTGGGGTTCGAGAGCCGGGACATCGGGCTGTTCCAGGACGACGACGGGGCCGCGTATCTTCTGACCGAGGACGTGAGTATTTTTCGTCTTGTTGTCATCCTTCTTCCCCTTTCCATTTCCCTCCTTCATTCTTCTTTTTGCGTCGTTGCTACAAGAAATACGGCGGCGGTACGTTGCTGACGGAGAGGGTTGACGAACAGCGGCCCAATGGCTTGCGCATCGACGCGCTATCGTCCGACTACCTCAACGTCACGCGAAACGTCTACCTCTGGGATGAGAACATCGAGTCGCCCGCCATCTTGAAGAAGAACGGGTACTACTTCATGTTTGGAAGCAGGCTCACCGGCTGGGACCCGAACGATAACGTACGTCCTCTCTCTCCTTCCTTTGCCCCCCTTTTATTCGTCCCTGACGCCCCGCCAGGTCTACTCTTACGCGACCTCCCTCTCCGGTCCCTGGTCCGCCTGGCAAACCTTCGCCCCCGTCGGCTCCAAGACCTTCACGTCTCAGACGTCGTACATCCTCCCCTTGGGCGACACGGCAATCTACATGGGAGACCGCTGGGTCAGCACGAACCTCATGCGCAGCACCTACGTCTGGCTGCCCCTCACAATCTCCGGCACCACCATCACCCTCACGGACCGCGTCAACTGGGTCCCCAACGTCGGCGCGGGCACCTGGGCCGTGGCTCCGACCGAGACGTCGTACGAGGGCGAGGCGGCAGCGCTCTCGGGCGGCGCGAGGGTGGTGTCGTGTACGGGCTGCAGCGGGACGGCGGCGGCCGGGTACATCGGCGGGTCGGCGGGCGGCGGGGTGCAGTTCTCCAACGTCAGCGTGCAGGCCTCCGGCAGGACGACGGTGAGGGTGAAGCACCTGAACGGGGACACGAGCCAGCGGTGGGGGACGGTGACGTGCAACGGCGTCTCACAGACGGTCGGGTTCTTGCCCACCGCTGACGGGAACACGCCCGGGAGCAGCTCCGTCTCCTGTAACCTGAACGCCGGGTCGGGGAATACAATCTCCTTCGCGAGCGCCGATTCATCGTGGGTTGCCGATGTTGACAGGATTTTTGTGCCTGTCAATTAGGGAGGGGGGAGCGGGGGGCATCGTTCGCGAAGATTGGTACAGTGCACAGTGAGTGTGGGGGGGAGAGGACACAAAGAAAGATGCTGTTCTGTTTTATTCATTATGTATATATACATTTATAAGAAACCTAGGGGGGGGTCGAAGCGTAAAAACTCAGTTGACATCGATAACGAAAGGTCCAGTCAGGGGTTCATCGACTTCGACCGTCTTGACGGCCTCCTGCCTCTCTGCAGCCCGTCCTCCGCCCAGAAGCGTGACCTTGGAGACCCTGAGCGGCGTCTCGTAGCCGAAATCGCCATCCACGGAAACCTTGCCGTCCTTGTAGTCAAAGGTGACGAGCGTGACGCCGACCTGTTCCAGGCTGACGCCGTCGTCGAGGTACAGCTTGCCCTTGGCAGTGCCGTCCCGTCCCACGGCGATCAAGAGCTCGAAATTCTCCTCGCGGAGTTTCTTGGTCGTCATGGCGCTGTTGGCGCGTAGAGGCAGCACGGAGCCGCCGCGGATGAAAAGTGGGATTGTTGTGTAGTCCTGCCCCGTTAGGGTGACGGCCGCTCCGGCGCCCTGGATCGTCTCGTGGGTGTACCAGTCGTAGAAGACGTCGTCAGGGAGGTAGACATTGACCGAGGTCGAGTTCTCCTCGGTGACGGGCGCGACAAGAACGGCGTCGCCGTAGAAGTACTGCAGGTCGAGACCGAAAGTCTTCTCATCCTCGGGGTACAGGTAGAAGACTGGGTTGATGAGCGGGGTGCCATCGACAGTCTGCTGGTGCAACGCCGTATAAATGTAGTCGAGGAGGCGGTAGCGGATGGCGATTGCCTTGCGGGCGCTGTCTGCAACGGTGTCCCAGAGATAGAATTCCTGCGAAATGCTATCAAGGGAGTTGTGATTGCGGTAGAAGGACGAGAAGGCGGCCAGGGCAGCCCAGCGAGCGCATAGCTGCTCGTTAGTGTTGTCGCCGAAGCCGCAGGCATCGGAGCCGACCATCGGTACCTGATACAGGGAGGCGAACTGCAACAGCTGGGATATGGAGACGCGGTACTGCTGCCAGTTGGAAAGGTTATCACCGAGCCAGTGGCCGACGGACTTCCCGGCGCCGGCGAAGGTCGAGCGGGTGATGATGAGAGGTCGGAGGCCGGGGCGGCGGGCCTGCATCGCGGTCCTAGAGGCCGTCGACATCATCGTCCCGTAGAGATTGTGGGTGTCGTACATGGCGAGCCCATTCTGGTGGATGACGTCCGTGTTGACCGTCTTGTTGGAGATGCCGCCGCCGGCAGCGTTCGAGGCCGTGTCCCATGCGGCCTTGTTGTGGATGGCGTACTTGGGGTAAAGAAGATCGCGGTCTGGAAGGCCCTTTTGCTCGCGGGATACTTGCCTGTCGGCAATGATGAGATTGTTGAATTTCCGACTGGCGGGGATCGTCCTAGGGGATATCTCCTTGCGAACAAAAACGTCGGATCGCTTGGTTTGATTGTTGCCACAGTCGGTTCCAGGAGGTTGGAAGTCGCAAGGCCAGCCAGGGAGGAGGCGGGGGTTCTCCCGGACCGGTGGCGGCTCGGGGGGGAATCCAACAGCAGAGCCGTAGGGATCGTCGCAGGGAAAGTAACAGGGGAAGCTGGAGGGCTCGTTCATGTCAATCCACAAGGCATCAATGTCGACACCGTCGTCGGCTGAGAAAAACTCGGCGAACTCGTTGTTCCAGTACTTTGTAATGTTCTCGGCGAACCAGTCGGGGAAGACGGTCACCCCGGGCCAGACGACACCGATCCATACGGAGCCGTTGCTGCGGAGAAGCCAAATGTTGTCGTCGATGCCGCGTTGCAAAGTGGGGGACTCGACATAGGCCACTGCAGGGTCTACCATGACGATGTAGTGCTGCTCGTCTTTGTGAAGCTTGTCAACGAGCTGACGCACCTTTGTAAGTGGGTAGCGCTCCGGGTCGAGAGAGAAGACCCTGCATGGTGTTAGAGTGTGCATACAAAGACGGATTTCTGGATGGGTGTGGCAAACCTTCGTCTGTCCATGTAGTCGATATCTGTCCACATGGTCTCGAGAGGGATCTCGGCGATGCTGTAGTTGTAAACAACCTCGGCAACGTTGAAGACGTCACGGTATCCGTAGCGGCACTGATGGAAACCCAGACCCCAGTATGGCATCATCGCAGGCAGCCCGGTAATCTGAGCATATTGTTGAGCCACTTCGATGGGAGAAGGGCCGGCCACAAAATAGAAGTCCAGAACTCCGCCAAGCGTGTTGTACTGGAGGTACTGGCCAGCCTCCTCCGTCTTGTTAATGAAGACATCCATACCGTTGGAGTTGAGGAAGAAGACACCATGGGTGCTGTTCTTGCGGTGCTCGTAGTAGACAGGGTGATTTCCGTACAGATTCGCACCGGAGGGAATCCCGTATGAATCCTGTGACCACAGAGTGCGGATGTAATCTGTGGTGTTGAGACGGAAAGGGTCGGAGTGCTCTCCCAGACCGTAGAGGTTGGGGTTTTCGGGAAGCTTGGTGCGGAGACGCAAGTACTGGCTCTCGAATACGATGTTGGCCCCCGAGGTGTCGAAGAGGACCTCGCCCGTGTCGGGCCGAGTCACGGTGAAGGAGAAAGGGCTCTCGGTGTGGTTGAATTGGAGCTTGGAATTTTCCGCGCTCACACCGCCGGCATCAGGACGGGGGAACACGGACTCAGGAACCTGGTAGACCTGGTTACCGGCATCCTGGATCTTGACGTGGAGGCGAGTGTCTGTGGTGTCTCAGTATTGGTCCACGTAGAAGCGTCCAAAGGGGCGCAGGAGGTGCTGGGTTGCTCACCGGTCTGATACTCAACAATCAGAGTCAAGTCAGTCAAATCAGTGCCGTACACGTCACAAGCCTCACCGGCTAGGGATAGGTCTGCGGTCAGGCCTGAAGAGGATGTCTGGACGTTTGAAGCCCTGTAGCCTGGGCATTTGGCGAGAACGTCATCACTGGGATAGTCTCTACGGATAACGGCAGCCGAAGCCACCGCCGTGAGCAGTCCGAGAACAGAAAGGGTCCTCGCCATGGTTGACGACAAGGCCTTTTGTTTCTGACCTGTATTGGCGAGAATAACCTGTTTGGTGGAAAGACGAGAGAGGTCCGACTCCAGGTACAGAAATAGAGCATGAATCCATGGCGGACTTTATACTTGATTGCGGGTTGCTCTTTTTTTTTTTTTTTTTTTTTTTTTTTGCAGATCCGGGAGCGCAGTTACATCGGCTGGAAGGCGCGAAGGTCAATTGGAACGCCGTTGGCACCGGGGGAGGGAAACGCATGGGCAACGATCGCGCCCTCTAACCGTCCACCCGGAAAGTCAGGATATTATCATTGCATGGGGTCATTTTGTTTTACGTATGGCTGGCGCTTGTGGTGCAGGAGACGACGGCAGCGAATGGCTCGTCGTCCGTCAGGTTGCAGGGTCTGGGCGCCAACGTCATTTGGTCTTTCATCCGCGCGAGTCTAGGGATCCCTGCGATGCTTCGTGGTTTGCTGTGGGCGGTGCCGCCGCATTCCCCTGGCGCCCAAGTCGCCAAGAACCTAGAGTTTAGTGCTGCGAATTTTCCTGAGGTCTATTGGATTGGGCGGGTCGAGCGAGCAAAGGAGCGAGGTAAAGGCCATCCGTCCTTGTTAGTTTCCGTGTCCATCCTCTGAAAATGAATATCTCGACGTGGTGTGTTGGAGGAGGAGGAGCGGTAGCCATCTTTCTTCTTTGCCATCTCCCTTCCCCATACCCGCCCGCCCTTTCCAGGTCAAGGTTAATTCAGTAGCGCGATGACGATGATGATGGTGATGATGCGCAGCTATGTGGTAGGAGCTGAGGGGAAAAGGCGGAGATGAGATGGGGAAGAACCCGCATAATGCTGCTAAAGACGCAGCTAGGTCATATGGGCAAGGTCAGTTGTGTTGCAGGCGGGATGCCATTGGCGAATACTCTGTTAAGGAGGGTAAAAGAAGCATGGAACTGACTGCACTTTACATGCAGAGTTGACGAGTTGAAATTCGTTGTGGTTCTAGCCTCTCTGTCCCTGTGCAGTCACTATGTAAGATGATCCGGTGTAGCCAACGGCCCGACTGGTGGCTTGACAGGATGGCGGGGAAGCTTCTCAAAGAGGCACAGAAGCCTGGAACCTCCTCTCCAGCCCCCCCCCGCATACTTGGGTACCTCCAATCTGCCTATCACATGCCTATACGGCAATCCACATCACCCCGCACCCGCTGAAATCCGCTGCGTCCCGTAAGTCTCCAGGTAAACGAAACTTGACCCAATGGCGGAGTCTCCGCAAGCACACTCATTGTCTGTCATCTTGTCACCCAGCCTTTTTGTCACTGCTTCGAAATGCTTGTCTCTTTCTGATTTGCACCGTCCTGCCGTGTTCCACATGCAACCTGCACCCCAGCCGATCCGGGGTATCATCGAGGCTGTATTCCACCGAGGGATGGATGGTCTCGGCCAAACCGTCGGGAGGATTTCATCTGACCCTTGAGGGGGT
This sequence comes from Colletotrichum caudatum, assembly GCA_030867225.1. Taxonomy (NCBI): domain Eukaryota; kingdom Fungi; phylum Ascomycota; class Sordariomycetes; order Glomerellales; family Glomerellaceae; genus Colletotrichum; species Colletotrichum caudatum. The sequence continues at coordinate 80,260 of MU846095.1, forward strand.
TAGGTAGGGCAGTGAAGATGGAGTGCCAGACAAGGGTTTCGATTTGGGCTGCCCGGCGATCGTCAATTCATCCAAACATGTCACGTCACGAACCATGCTTTGGACGACTTTGGCTGTTTATGGTCAGAGTGGGCTGAATACGGTTGACTCATCGAAGCACGCAGCTGAGCTTCTTCTCTCTGAGCATGATTCGCATATGTGCTGGATTCTAAACCCAACGTGTTAGGAGAATTAAGCATTAGGGGCCGAATCATCTGTTTCCTTTACACTGATCCAAGAACACTTCAAATCCAATGAGCCTTCATATGGTTGTAACTGTAACTGTAAGGCCGTAAGATGAACGAGGCCTTCCCGTCCTTATGACGCCATCTCACAAAACTCGCCAGGACATTCTGTATGCAGTCCTTCAATCCTGAAACGACCCTATCAAGGGCACATTTCATGACCATATCAGTCTCTTCTTATTCGCACTCCTGCTTCAGGCAGCACCCGCGGCATCGCTGAGTATCCACAAGCGTACTGAAGACGGTGACCAAGATCTCGACACAGGAGGTATGGGTTGCTATGCCCCGACAACCATTGCCATCAACGGTCATTTCTGTCGTTTCTGTATCGGGGGATCTCATTGTGTCGAAGACATGCAAACCCATCAATGCAATAGGAACATATTTCCCATCATAGCTTGAATTATTAAGCCGCTTACTCCCGCGGTCAAGCCACTGAATAAACCTTGGACGGCGAGGCGCCCAAAACATCAAAGACGTGCCTCTCAACACGCAGAATGAGCTTGGACTGTCGAGCGTCCATGATCTCTCTGTAGTCTCATGGGCCCTCGGTGAGGGCAGCAGCTTCACGCTCAAATGAGAAAATACAACCCTTTTTGTGTCTTGTCTTGGCTTCTTCTTTCCTTTTCCTCTTCATCTCAGTTCAAGGAGATCAGAGACTGGCAAAATTCGATGCCCAACAAAAACCGCTTTAATCACTGAAAAGAAGCCCCTTTCTTGCTCACTTGAGCTTCCCTAATCACTTACGGTCTTTCTTCTGGTTCCTCTCGACTCCTGGGGGGAAACAAGTCACTCTCGATTCGGGTTTTTGATTGCCAGGCTCTGTCCATCGTTGGCTTTTTCTGGCTACTCATCCCCATCGACCCGGGCTTCCACTGCTTTCGGGCAGACGCCAGATGCTCACTTGACCTGTCCTTCTTCCAAAAGGCTCTTTTCTCCCTGCCTCTCTCATACTAGGCATAGCGCGTCCTTCAAGCGGTAAGCTTCGCAATCCGAGGCTTTTTTGACCTCGTTGACCCTTGACCTAGGCAGAAGCGAAGCAGAAAAGCAAGCGTAACCCTTTTCCATCAGTTTCTCGGATGAACCAGAACAATGGCCTCCGGGGACATTAACAAGGGCCAGGAGAGTATCCGACGAACCCTCTGGCCTGACTTCCAGCCTATGATACAGAGTGGCGAGACGAACAGCAGGCAGAAGAAGCTCGCCGGCGACATCCACCAGCATCAGCATCAGACTAACACCTCTTCCCCCGTTGAGGACGAGCGCAAGGATGTCTTCTCCCCTAGCATCATGCAGACCATCGATGAGATGAAGCCCGCCAGCGGCTTTCAGAACCAGGACTACATCGACTGGGGTCGTACTGATGAGGAGCGCCGCGAGGCCTTCCTCGCTGATCTCTACCAGGGGCCCTATGTCAACATTGGCCGGCCCATTCTTGTGCCTGTCTCCCGCTTGGGTCGTACCAGGCTTCGCGGCACCAGCGCTCGCATATCTGATGACTCTCCTGATCATCTACCTTGTCCTCGTGGCTTTCGCAGAGAATCGCCTGACGCCTTCGTTGGCACTGCAGCTCCCGACAGCACCCGTCCTTCGTCTACTCCTATTCGCGTCGGCTCCTTGGGTGTTGGTGAAGCCCCCAGATCCAACAAGACTATCCGCCTCGAAAAGAACGAGAAAACTGGCATGGGCGGTGGCCCCAATAAGTCCAGTCCTGACGCCGGCAACCATCTCATCTTCGACCCGAGCCCCCAGAGCCTCCTGGCCCCCGGTATGAACGGCCAGAGCGGCTCAACCATGGACATCGAAAAGATGCAAGGCGAGACTGCTCCCTCCACCCCGCCCCATCCCTCTCCTGGTTTCCAACGGGAGGACGGTTCAAACGGCGCTACACCTGACCGCCCTCGTACTGTCAAAACGACCCCAGCCACAATGTGCCACTACACCGGTACGGAGCCCGAAGAGTCGCCTACCCTCCGCCTTCAGATGGGGCGTCTCCGCATCACCTCAACTGATGATTGCAATTCGGACTTGGCCGCTGGCTCTGGTTCCTTCAATCGTTATAGCGGCCGCGCTCATAGCCCTCACCCGTATTACTTCGGCTACCCGGTTCCGCTTACGCCAACAAGGGGCAAGAGAGCTCGGGGTGAGTTTGAAAAGACTACCACCCTCTCGGGCAGAGACGTCGCACGCGAGCGCGAGATTCTGGCTCGCTTCGCCGCTGCCGCCAGAGACGAGGACGAGGACGAGGACGATGAGGAAGCTGAGGAGGACAAAGAGGACGAGGAGGATGGGGAGCTCACGCCCAAGGCTTCGGTCCTCAACCGCCATATGGATATCGACGAGGAGTAAGCGGCCACACGGCCGAGGCTAGAACATGAATCTTGTTACAGGACTCCTTTGTGCTGTCCCTTTCTGATGTCCCTAGGGTCGCCTACCCACGAGCTCTCCGTCGACGTTCAGGTCACTGCAGAAGGGCGCTTGCCATTTTGAAACATCGTTAGAAGTGGTTTGCACCTCATTGGGAGACCTGGAGGGTTTTGGACTGGTCAACGTGTGTTGGGTCGAGGGGGGTGGTTGATCGTCGCTTCCTTAGCGCTGTACGGAGTATGCAATTATCATAATGACACTAGCGCCCCGGTCATGTATGCTGGATACAGTGATACCACATCCACAAATTGTGTCTTGCAGCAATCACCCCCCCCTTCTGTCCCTTCCACTCCTCCACCACCCCAAGCCCGAAACGGTACAGCCAGAGTAATCAAAGTACCTTCGACGAGGTGTGTCTTTCACACACCCAGATAAGCTCCACACCAGTACCCAGTTGCCAGTCGCTCGCTCAATCGCCTCTCTTTTCCGGCGGCACCCAACTCGTCTTGTCCCCGGTTCATCTAGGGGGGAAAAAGACACATCCATCTCTCACAGCTGCCAGCCAGTTGTTGCAACCCGTCCACCCAAGAGCGGGTAGAACTCCAAAGGCCATGAGCTTTCCCGCTTCATCCACCAACGACTTCGCCTTCAACTCCAACTCCAGCTCCAACTCCCAGCAGCAGAACCACCACCCCCAACAGCAGGTGCATTTCTCCTCCCGCCAGTTTCAGCAGCAGCAGCAGCAACAACAACAACAGCAACAACAGCAACAGCAACAATACCAACTGCCGCCACCGCCATCTCCCCCACCCGCGTCGTCTGCCACCGCGCAATCCCTCTCCGCCGCCCAGCAAGCCTTTGCACACGCGCAGTACCAGCAGTTTGTCCTCATGAACGGAATGAACGGTGGCAACGTGCCCAACGGCATGGGCGGCGTGCCCACACCCGCTGGCCAACAGGCCGAGCTCAACTACATCTATAGCATGGTCGAGGAGCTCAGCCGACAGCTTGCGGAGAATCGTCGAGTTACCGAAGACATTGTCTCCGGTCTTGGAAGAGTGCGCAGCCGCGCGAGGACGCAGGGAATGAGCAATGATGACCTCATCCACAACGCTGCCGATGATATTCAAGGTATTCAGTGTCACCTGATCCCATTGCTTCGCATCGATATGCTGACGCAGTCTCAGCACAAGAACAGAATCTCGACACACTCATCTCCATCCTCTCAGAGTCCCTCGAGAAGGCAAAATACAGCCGCGACGCCAATGCGACCCTCCTGACCCAATACGCGACAGTCCTCGCTACGATGCTGAAGCAATTCCACGAATACAAGGCGAAGCACGTCACGGACGTCGCTGCCTGGCATCGCTCCTACCGTTCTCAGCTCGCCGAAGCGCGCGCCGAGAACAGCAGGCTCCGGGACCAGATCTGGGAGATGCAGGAGCGCGCGGGAAAAGCTAACGAGGCTCTGCGGAAGTTCCGCCGCAAGTACGACGAGAACGAGGCGAGGTGGGACCGGCGGGTCGAAGAGGTTGCCGCGCGCCAGGAGCTGCGTTTCTGGAAGCGGATGGCCATGCCCGAAGTCAGCGACGACGATCCCTGCTGGAGCGACGACGACGACCTCATCGACCCTGCGGAGAAGGAGCGGCAGAAGGAGCTGGAAAAGAGGGCAGCTCAGGAGCAACTTGCTGGGAGCCAGCAGATGGGCGGTGAATACTCGCGTTCACAGTCGCCGGAATCTAGCATGATGGGCGGCGTTCCCATGCAGCGGGATCTGGGTATTCCCATGGGCATGCCTGTACCTCCACCACGGCCCTCGAGCGCGACGTCCAGCACCGGCTCTTCTGGCCAATGATATCGAAAACAGCGTTTGGAATTTCAGGAGCATGCCATCCGGCATCACGGGTGCAAGAAGCATTTCGGGTAAAAGAAATGTGCGGCGTTGGGTATCGGATCTGGGACGGGCGAGACGCTTGAAGTCGAGCGATTGATTGCATTACACCTCATATTACACTTTCCAAGCAGCTTGCCTTTGGCCAGCATTGTCACGAATACCCCAATGGTTTGTTGGAACGGACGACTTGATGATATCCTGCTTCAAATATATACCGCGGTCGCCGCAATCGGGGAACACTATAATACGAACTGACACTTTCTCACCGGACCGCCTTATGCATAATCTTCTGACTCCCCTTTTGGCCCTTCCCCGTTCTCCCCCACCATGCATAAGCACAGCGATAAAGAGGGGAATTACTGCGCCTTGAGAGCTACAACAGCTGCTTCCAGGCTGTCCGAGCCGGCGCTGTCCGTATTGAGGCGGATGCCCGTCCGCACGTCCATCTGGTCCAGGGGAATCAAAACGGGCTGCTTGAGCTTCTTGACCATAGATTGCCACAGCCAGTAGCCAAAGTACAGAACGATTGGGATCGCGGTGCCTATGTTGTCGCGAACGATGGCCTGAGCATCGTGGTTGTTGACAGGCCAAATCGCTGTCAGGACGTTGGCAAGCAGTCCGACGACACAAATCGCAACTCCAAGGCAGGCACCCCAAATACCAAAGGGGCTGTTCCAAAGGAGCATTTTATGGTCATGTCCTTGGGCAGCCCACGCCTTGCGGAAGCGAATGTGGCTCACGCAGATGGAGGCCCACGTGTAGTAGTTGCTGGCCCCCGAGAGGCTCAATAACCAGTCAAAGATTGCACCGCCGCCGGGCGCCAGGTTGACAAACGCAAGCAGACCAAAGACGAAGGTAACGAAGAAGGCGTACACCGGCACACCCCACTTGATCGTGGCGCCCCAGCTGGGACCCATGCCCTTCTCGCAGAGGGCTTGGAATGCACGACTGGCGGCGAAGATGCTGGTGTTGGCCATGGAGATGATGGCGACGACGATCAGGGCGTTGAAGAAGCTAGGCAGGTGCTGAATGTTGGCGAGCTCGGCGGCAAGCGTGAAGGGGCTGTACTTTGCTCCATGACCGGTTGAAGCCAAGCCCGGGTGATTCGAGGGCACGACGAAGCCAAGAAGAAGGAGCGATACGATGTAGAAGAAAAAGATACGGGCGAAAACAACCTTAGTCGCAAGGGGGAGGGCCTTTTGTGGGTTTTTGCACTCGGCTGCCGTCATGCCCAGAAGCTCCGTGCCTCCGTATGACATACCGGCGACGCGAAATACCATGAGAAAGCCCGAAAAGCCGTTCACCACCGCGCCGGGGTCATGCCAAAACTTGGCTCCCGTTCCGTATCTGCAATAAGTTAGCCGTGTTTGACCGAATAATCAGGGAAGAGAAGGTAAGGGACGAACCGAGGGTCTGACGGCACGGCTCCAGTGATGACAAAGATAGCCACAAAGATGAAGACGGTGATTGCAAGGGCCTTGCATATGCCGAAAGCGTGCTCGAACTCGCCGAACCACTTGGATCCGAGAAATGAGGTGCCCGTCAGAGTGATAAGGATGGGCGTTATAATGTAGGCTGGCTGCAAGTCCGGGACCCAGTACCTCATCTGCGCGGCGATGACGGTAAGCTCGAAGGGGAATACGATGAGCCAGTTAAATACAAAGTTCCAACCCATTGCGAAGCCCCAGGGCTCTGATATCATGCGCCTGGAATATTCGTAAAAGGCACCAGCTACAGGGAATGCAGCTACATACACATATTGTTAGTAATGCAACCCGTCATTGGCGTCTGTCAAGGCAGGCCTGCGAGAATGCGCATGGAAACTCGTGAGGTATGCGGTAGACATCGACGGAGTAGATACACGACTGACCTGCTAGCTCTCCCAGACATCCCATCGTGCAAGTAACACCGAGACCGACGATCGCAAAGTTGGCGACCAGAGACAGTGGTCCGCCGGAGCTAAGGGCCGCGCCGGATCCAACGAACAAGCCAGCGCCGATGGAGCCTCCTAAAGCTATGAATATCATTTGTCGAATGCTGATGTTTCGCTTCAACTTGTCGCCCTCGGTAGTAGGAATAACTTCAACACTGGCAGTCCCGCTAGGCATCCTCGACCCCATGGCCATGGCTTCGGCTGTTGTTGCCGTTACCTCCTCCGACTTATCACTGTCGGCTTTCGGGATCGACATATCGATAGGGCGAAGAGGTGTAATATGGAGAAATAGAGTACGACGATAGTGGCGGAAACGAAAGCCAAAGTACTGATGATGGAATATGGATGGATTGAAGGGAGCAGAAGAGACTTTTCTGGACGAGGAAGGCAATGGCTCCTATATATACCTATAGAAATGCAAACGCTTTGGAGAGATGTTGAGGAGGCTCAATGAGAACCGGACCGTAGTAGAACCTTCTCTAGCTGTGCCAGAAGAGATAAGGATAGGAGACGTGACTGGAGTATCTGAAGTGGAAGGCGTCTCCGAGCATACAAGGTTCTGAAGGCTTGTTCCTGGCTGTTGCCGTTGCCATGAGGCAGTAACCACAGATTTACTCCTTCTTGTTTCCAGATTTCCTGTGACGCTCCCCTCACCCGATGTTCCGTAGCCCGCAGTGATGAATTGGAGAGAGGTATCCTGACTTCCGGGTTCTCAACCTACATAGCCCACCGATGAATATTGTTCTGTCGGCGCTCGTTAAGGTAAAGATAAGCCAGGGTCTCACCTGACCATGACGAAAAGGGGGCAGAGATATTGTCCCTCGGAAGTCCCGACAAGCACAAACCGACTCCCCCGCTGGCACTTGGGACACATGGCCTTTGCGACAGTATAGATTCTGGCACGACGGTAAAGCTGAAGACAATGATTCCTTTTTGCGGCGTATTTATATTCGCAGGTTCACTGACCTGCAGAAGGGTTTCAGTGAGGCCATTCGAACTCGAAATCACGTCAACAAAGTGCACACACTGTACCCAACTCAGATCAGCATCGCGATCCTACCAAGGTTGATGCGCCACGAATACCTTTGGTGCCGATTTGCCCCCCGTGACCTCCAAGAAACCCCTGGAATAGGTTTGGCTCGTCTTCGACTGTGGAATTGGCGCCACTTTGGGACGCTTCCACGGCACCTGGACGGCTTTGGCTGGAAAAATGCTGCAATATAGGGCAGAACCTAGCCGTGGATGACACACTTCTGGATGGAAGGATGCGGGTGCTTCGATGTTGATTTACTGCGCCCCCGGAATTCTAAAATGATTGAGCGGTGGACAAACCCGAGTTGCTTTTGATGCCTGGCAAAACTCGATATCTCGAAGCAAAACAAGTATCAATTTGTAGAGCCATCTGGTCTCAACATACCCACAAGCCTGGTTGAAGGCTTACCCAAGACCGAGGCAATATCATGAAGAACCCCTTTCAGCACGGCTTTCATCCAGTTAACATCCGAATCCGCCCTACCCACCCAGCCTGTCAGTCTTAATATTGTACAAACGCGAGCATATATCAATACAGTATGCCCAAGTTTATTGGGAAATCAGACTCCGTGAGCTCTAGTACCCGCTCTGCTCCCGACGCTGATCTCCCTCATCATCCTTCGAACCATTGGCTGCCTCTCCGGCGTCCTTGATGGCCTGCTCGTCGCCTCTGAGCTTCGCAAAGTAAGACTTGATATCCTCTGCGCCGATCGCTTGGCCGCTCTCTGCAAATTGTTGGAAGAATGGCTTCAGCCGCTCCTTGAGGTGGTTGTACGCCATGACACCCTCGATCGCACGAACGCGGTCAACGTTTCGTAGAGCACTCTCACCACGTTCGAGAAGACTGCCGCTACCATTGGTCGATCCACCGTGCTCTGAGTTTGCGCCATCCGAAAGTGGCGGCTCGTACGTCTCCTCCTCCTCCAGCAGTTGCGGGTGCGGATCCAGGTTGCGGTAGCATGACGAGCAACGGCAGAAATTGTTCCGGAAATCTTCTTTCATGAAGAGTGAGAACTCCCCACTCGGTGGAGGTGGAAGTGCTGCCCACTTGCAAGTCGAGACGGCTTCATTCGGTTCTTCCTTGGCCTCTGTAGCTCTGCTGTTGCGTCCAACCTCCGATTGCTCGGAGTCGCCCTTCAATCGCTTAACCTCTGGCTCAGGACCATCGTCATCCGCCTTACGCTTCCTGGTAGTTTCTTCTGTAATTGAGGCGTCTTTCTGCTTCTGACTCGAGAAGAGTGCGGGCAGAAACCCTTTGGCACCAGCGTATTTCTTGATCCATGGATTGGCGTTGACACACTTGTAGCAGAGGAATGCCTCGAAGTCGTCTTCGCCCGGGAAGCCGGGGGGCATTGGCGGGTCATCGTCGTCGTCTTCCTCCTCTCCCTTGGGATCAACAGCTGGCGCCGCCTCCGAACCCTCCGAGATTGTCGGCAAAACTGCAGCATCTGTAGTCTCATCCTTGAACTTGGACCCCTTCTCCCTCTTCAAGCCCTCGAACCAATTGGGGCCCAACCCGACCAAGCAGCCGGGGTGATACCAATCTTCGCCACAGCCACCAGTCTCAACCGTCCCCAAACCTAAGCACTGGAACATGGTGCCCTTTTGCTGGAATGGGTCGTAATCACACTCGCATGCACAGAATCTATTCCTAAAGTTCTGGTTGTACTTGTTGTTCGCATCCGGTTCCTCCGAATGAACACCGCCTTTGGTGTTGCTGGCAGGGTTGATTCGCAGACTGCAGGGGCTTGTAGATGGATATCGCTTCGTGCCGCAATCGCATGTAAAGTTTCTCTTGGTGAAGATCTCAACGAGGGTGTGTTCACCGTGACACTGGACCGAGCATGCATAACAAACGCCCGCACTATCGTAGGCGTCTTTCGGATTCGCAGGTGGCGGCTTGCAAGTCAAACATGCGAAGACACTCTGGCGGAGAGATCCAAGAATCTTGGTGCAGTTCTCGATGCTCTATATACAGTCAGACTGGTTATTCGGTTGGTAGATGGAGCGCGGGAGGACGAACGTAGGGAAGAGCTTCGCGCGCGTCGGCTTCCAGTTGCATCTGATCGCGGATGAATCTAGAAAAGCTAGAATTAGCTTGGGAGAAACACGATTTGATGGTGTTAAGATGTCGGCGCACTCAGCAGCAGTTTGAGAGTCGTTGGACTTGTGCGACGAGAAGCTCTCACTGCGCGCAGCCTTTGGCGCGCCAGTAGGAACAGCAATATCCACGTCGCCAGACGCAGCTGGTGGCGGAGGGGGCTCCGTTGACATTTTGGCAATGAATCGGTCTGCAATGAGCTCGAGGGGGTGAAAATGCGACCGCAAATTGTATTCCTGGTCACGGTAGAAAACTGGCAGAGCAGGAAGATAAGAAGTCGGGGAACAAGACAGCAATCATCCCAGGTCTCCCTCTATAAGCATTGAGACGCCGCGTTGAGGAACCGTACATCAGATACGTACCGCAGCTTCAACCTTGTCCAGCAGCAACTGCCCACAATTGCCCATTTACGCGTCGTCCGTATCGGGAAAGGTGCCACTTTACGCGCTCACCCCTGACGCGGTTCCCCCTAGCGACGCGGGATGGGTCCTCGTTCTAATTTCGCACTCCTGGTTCCCCTCTGCGCTCCCCTCCCATTTCTGCATCCGCTCTCCTTCACCACCCTTTTTCGACGATTCCGTCGCAAACATTAACATTCAACAAGGGGGTCAGCCTGCCGCTGTACAGTGCCTCTTTTCCAGTCTACAATCATGAGGTAAGATCGGAATATCACTCCTTTGGTCTGGGATCCAAGTCGCTCCCCGCTGGAGTGCATCAGGAAAAAAAAAACAGTTGAGTGCTGACCATCGACTCCAGTTCTCCTCTTAGAAGCAACCCGAGTTCCGCCAACAGAGGGACACCCGCTCGATCTAGTCGCAAGCGCGGTCGTACTAATGGCGACGATGGGTCATCGGTTGTTCCGGGATCAAGTCCTATGCCATCGTCTCCCCCGGCACCCCTCATGGCGCACGGCGGTGATGATGATGAGGACATAGAGGACGAGGCCGAGATCCAGGACGACGACTTGGACGAAATGGATGAGATGGCTGAAGACGAGGTCGACCTTTTCAGAGAGGGTTTCGAGCAGGATTACAGAGCCAAGGAAGACGACGGATACGAAGGCATTGACATCGATGACGAGGGCGAATATGGCGATATGGACCTCGCTGAGAGGCGTAGGCTCGAATCCCAGCTCAACCGCAGAGACAGAGAAGTTGCGCGCCGTCAAAGAATTCCCGCCGCTTTTCTTCCGGGCGAAGACGATGAAGGCGACATTGATCTCTCGGCTCAACCCCGACGCCGCCGCCACCATTACGATGAAGACCCCGACGAAGACATGGACGCCGACGTCATGGACGAGGAGCTTTCTCTCGAGGCCCTCCAAGATGTCAAAGCCGCCAGTCTGACCGAATGGGTGTCTCAACCATTTGTTCAGCGAACCATCAAGAGAGAGTTCAAAGCTTTCTTGACAGAGTACACCGACGACCATGGCTCTTCGGTCTATGGAAACCGTATCCGGACGCTTGGTGAGATCAATGCCGAGTCACTCGAGGTTTCCTACGAGCATCTCTCCACATCCAAGGCCATTCTGGCCTACTTCTTAGCCAACGCCCCGGCCGAGATGCTGAAGCTCTTCGACGAGGTCGCCATGGATGTTGTACTCCTTCACTACCCCGACTACGAGCGCATCCATGCCGAAATCCACGTCCGAATTTTCGACCTTCCCGTCCACTACACCTTGAGACAGCTTCGCCAATCGCATCTGAACTGTTTGGTGCGTGTGAGTGGTGTCGTGACAAAGAGAACGGGTGTCTTCCCTCAGCTCAAGTATGTGAAGTTCGACTGCACCAAGTGCGGTATCACTCTTGGCCCTTTCCAGCAGGAGTCGAACGTTGAAGTAAAGATTTCGTACTGCCAGGCCTGTCAGTCTCGGGGTCCCTTCACACTCAACTCGGAGAAGACCGTGTACCGCAACTATCAGAAACTCACTCTTCAAGAGTCTCCTGGCACTGTCCCGGCCGGTCGCTTGCCTCGTCACAGGGATGTCATTCTCCTCTGGGACCTCATTGACAAGGCGAAGCCTGGTGAAGAAATCGAGGTGACTGGTGTTTACCGAAACAACTACGATGCCCAGTTGAACAACAGAAACGGCTTTCCCGTTTTCGCTACAATCCTGGAAGCAAACAACGTCATCAAGTCCCACGACCAGCTGGCAGGTTTCCGCATGACAGAGGAGGATGAGAACGAAATTCGCAAGCTTTCAAGAGAGCCCGGCATCATCGACAAGATCATCAACTCCATGGCTCCAAGTATTTACGGCCACACAGATATCAAGACGGCTGTTGCGCTGTCTTTATTCGGCGGAGTTGCCAAGGTAGGACGTGGTTCTCACCAAGTCCGTGGTGACATCAACGTTCTGCTTCTGGGTGACCCTGGTACTGCCAAATCTCAAGTTCTCAAGTATGTTGAAAAGACGGCTCATAGAGCCGTCTTCGCAACGGGCCAAGGTGCTAGTGCTGTCGGTTTGACAGCCAGTGTCCGACGAGACCCGCTGACCAGCGAATGGACTCTGGAGGGCGGTGCCTTGGTGCTGGCGGACAAGGGTACGTGCCTGATTGATGAGTTTGACAAGATGAACGATCAAGACCGAACATCTATCCACGAAGCCATGGAGCAACAGACCATCTCCATCTCCAAGGCCGGTATTGTGACGACGCTCCAGGCTCGTTGCGGTATCATCGCTGCTGCGAACCCAATCGGCGGGCGGTACAACTCAACCATCCCCTTTTCCGCCAACGTCGAACTCACCGAGCCTATCCTTTCCCGTTTCGACATTCTGTGCGTAGTCCGAGATACCGTTGAGCCCGAAGAGGATGAGCGCCTTGCTCGCTTCATTGTTGGCTCGCACAGCCGCAGCCACCCTTCGCCATCTCAGCCTGCGGAGGACTCGATGGAGGTCGAGCACGAGTCGGAGAACCGGGAGACACAAGCCGAGACCCAGACGAAAGAGGGCGAGATTCCCCAGGAACTTCTGCGCAAGTACATTTTGTATGCGCGCGACCGCGTCAGTCCAAAGTTGTACAACATGGACGAGGACAAGGTCGCCCGTCTGTTTGCTGATATGAGAAGAGAGTCTCTGGCCACTGGCGCATACCCCATTACTGTAAGCCCCCCTCCCCGAATGAAATCCTAGTGAGTTCAAAGGCGCTGATTCAGCCTCAGGTGCGTCATCTTGAGGCCATCATCCGCATTAGTGAGGCCTTTGCGAAGATGAGACTCTCGGAGTACTGCAAAGCGGAAGATATTGATAGAGCCATTGCTGTGACAGTCGAGAGTTTTGTTGGCAGCCAAAAAGTTAGCTGCAAGAAGGCCTTGGCACGAGCTTTCGCCAAGTACACTTTGAACAAGCCGAAGGGAAACTGGCAAAAGAGGACGGGAGGCAGTCAGGCATCGAGACACGCAGGCGTCATGCGAGCTTGATTTGATCTACCCATTTTGAGGATTGTGGTTTGCATTTTCGCGATGGGGGCGGATTTGATGTACCGGCAGAATAGGCCGGCGGCGATCGGCGCAGAGGCGAAGCGCACATGTCTAGGACGGATAATTGATGGATTTACGTCAGGGTAATGCGAACAACGATTACCTCTTGTTATTCTGTATGATTTTGACTTTGGCGCGCATGGTCAGTTATCGCTGTCGCTGGTCGCGCAACTAGCCATCCATCCAGTGACATGCATTTTCTCTGCTGTTCGTTCATGGCCGGTAGTTGATCGTCTGTAGCCACGAAGCCAGTGATGAAGGTGAACTAAATTTAACAATGGTAGGAAAGCCCTTGTGGTGTGGCAGTGCGATGATGACCTCTCCAGTGCCTTCAATGTATTTTCACCTACAACGTCACACGTGGTATGTATTCAATATAGGAATAGGCACAAAATCGTTTCCTCCGTACTTCATCAATACTGGTAGTTATCACGAAGCTTGGTCATGAACTCGTTCTTATTTGAATAGAATACGTTGTCTGGCACAGTTGAACCAACCACACACAATGACCAATCGTCAATACAACTACATCTGCACATGGCTTTAGACATCCAAAGCCTCATCTCGTCGGCTTCCATGTTCTAATAACGGTTCTCGCCACCTCTTCCTGTTTGACCGTCGTGGTATCGGCACTTCGGCCCCATATTCTTCCACTTCACAGGTCAGGCCGGATGATTGACGCAGAACAAGCCTATCCAGGGCCAAGGTTGGCTTTCAATTGCTCTTCTCGCACACATCCTATAAGCAGATCTGGCTCAGGGCTGAGGGAGGAAGCTTGGAGTTCCACCTTTCATACAAGCAGGAGTTTGTTCTTGGCCTCGACTGTTCTCACCCGAAAGGCATAGCCTACTTTCCTGCTATTCCCCTTACCTGCCACCCGACTCTCACAAACATCATATAGTCTCATTTATCTCATGCAGTTCCTTTTTTCTCGTGCCAATTTTAGGCCTCCCTGTGCAACTGTTTGCCTGTCCGGATCCGGCAAGGCGCCCGCCCTTTGATATACATTTCGTCTGCCGATGGAAACCCAACCATGATATAGTTGCAGACGTCTTCAGATCTTGCCTTGCAAGCTTGGTACTGCACTCCAATTGCAATCTCATGTAAACGGCCTGTCTGCTTTGTATGCTCTCGTGCCACATTTGTGTTACGCACCCCCAAGGTATCTCGCCACGCTCGGCGCCATCGCGGGTTCAACGACTGCTAGCGTCAACATGCGTGCCTTCAAGAGGATATTCTTCATCCCTAGTCTGCAGAGCATTCCTCAACTGATAACCGAACCCGCCGACTCGCTTCTGGGGTTAATCCGCATCAGGTACACAGGAAAGTCACTCAATCAAATGTCTGACGATGCAGCCATCCTTTGAGGCCCCGCACCCTCAAACGGGTGTCTGGTTAGATAACCAGTTTGCCATGTTTGCCCAGTACCTAGTCACCACACACCCTCTTTGATCTTCCCTGATACCCACATCATTGACAGAAAGCCGTCATGGCCGCGTACCTTCTTCCCATTACCCCGGTCGCCGAGGGGGAGGAAGAACCTCACCTGTTCAACCCACAAACAACGCAGGGCAAGTCTTTGCCGTCCGAAGAGTTTCTTTCGTCGTCCTCAAAATCCCGACGACGTGGTCATGAGATGATCTAATATTACCCGGCATCGGCGTCAACCTTTGAACTTCAAGTAGTGCCGCGCAAAACCAAAATACGCGCGCAGCAGAGACCCTGAACGATTGTCAAATCGGCCCTCTCCGAAGCCCATTAGGAGCATCATGAGTCGTATGCCCTTGGCACATATCCCCGTCGGTGCTAAAAGCAGCTCCCCAACGACGCCTGGTTCTAACAGCGTCCTCTTTAATACACGCGAGTCAGATCGTACATCTCCACGAAGAGAAGAGGCGTGTGCCTGGCTGTCGAACCCGGAGCACGACCTCGTATCACCGCTAGAGTCGATTCCACCATCGCCCAGTATTTTGGGAGTTGCAACACCAAGATCCAAACACTCGATGGCCTGGGACGACCCGCCAAAGTCTTCCGCTCCATGGCACGATGCCGAGGCCGAAGAGATGGGGGACCTGGGGCGCGCGACGTCCAGCAAAGACGACATCCAACGCCACAGCATACCGATAGCAACGGGGAGTGTGCCGAATCCATCGAGACCGCAAGGCCACTTTGTCGATGAGCCTGGTCGCATGGACGGCGACGATATTCTGTACAAAAGATTCAGTAAGTTCTCCCACGTTATTGTTTTCCTGCCGCAGTCAATAGCTACTAAAAGACACCACAGGCCGGCCACCAACTTACTGTGACTCGCGAAACGACGTTCACAGAAAGAAGCACAATTGGCTTTCCATTTCGGTCCTCGCTTTGTCAATATACTCCACAGGCCTCAGTTGCCTCTGGTTCATCGTGGCCATCGTGCAGCCGCGATGGGGACCGCAGATCTCCTCAAGCGGCGGAATCCTTCCGTCGACGGCGTCCCTAGTGTGCGCCATGTTTGCCAAGACGATTGAGATATCCTTCGTGACCGTCTTCGTGACCTTCATCGGCCAGGTCCTGACGCGCCGCGCTTTTGTGAAGAAGTCCAAGGGCATGACGTTGGCCGAAATGACGATGAGAAACTGGGTCATTGTAAGTTCAAGTGTGCCTCTTTCTGGTATAGGGATGAGCTGACTCGAAACAGCAACCGGGGTTTCTGATTACGCACTCAGAGACGCTGCCTTATGCCGGGATGACGGTGCTGGGAGTGGTTTCTCTCGTCGCGACGATTGCGTCGACGTTCTACACGACCGCGTCCGATGCTTTGGTCGCCCCCAAGCTGAAGTTCGGTGGCTGGGAGAGTCAAACGCTGAGCGGCTACGTCTTGGCCTCCTACGCGAACCCCCCATTTGCTCGTGAGAGCTGCCAAACGCCGCTGCGAGACAACGACCCCGCGGGTATTGACACTGCTGGACGCGCTTGTCTTGAAGTACAGTACGCAGGACAGTGTAAGTGGATTTACGGAGCGGGTGCATCGTGTAAGGATAAGGAACTGACGGTCTTTCTCCAGCTTATCGGAATTTGATGTCCTTCATGGGCGACTGGGACGCCATCAACAGAAACGGCACGAGCGCCACCGTCGACATCTCGCACCGTCCCGTGGGAACAGCTCTTCTTTATGATAATACGACACTGACATCGGCGTGGATCGAGGTCGGGTCTAGCAACACGACCAAGAATTACGAGAGCCACGGCAGGATCATTAACAATGTCACTCTTGCGATGCCTCACCCGAGTGTGTACGACGCGGCCACGAACCCGGTGAACAAGATCCTCCAGCCGAACGACCTGTCCGGCGTGGGAGAGTACGCCGTAAAGGCGAGTGTCGTATCCCCTGCGCTCAACGTCATGTGTGTCAACATGTCGCCGGACGAACTTGCGCCTTTGGTCTATACGGAATGGCCCATGGGCAAGCTCAACTCCAATGACACGTTAGTCCCGGGTCAGAGGATTGGTCCGCTGGACTGGGAGCAGCATGTGCCGGTGCTTTCGAAGACGGAGTGGCTGAACCGTACGTTAGTAGACAACCTCTTTCGCTGGGGAGAGCAGTACAACCGACGGCCTCCCGTGTTCCAGCTTGTGAGTGGCCCAAGCAAGAGAAGCGGACGATGCGGGTGCTAACATTTTACGTCCCAGTACCCCGCGGACTTCAACATGGTGACCAACACCACCGCTGCAAACGATGCTATCTACGTCCTGACAAAATCGGCGTCCATCACAAACTACACCCTCTGCGAGATGCGTTCGTGGGTATCGCCGCTCTGCTCGACGCACTTCAACATCTCCGGCACCGCGGGGGCGCACATGCACGCCCACTGCGATGATCCCGAGGACAAGGACAGCTACAACCACGTCCACCCAGAGGTCACGTTCTCCGTGCCCGTGGTTGATTGGAAGGTGATGATCTGTTCCTGACGGCGTACACCTAGGTACACATGCGGACGCTCGCTAACCTTGGCCCTCAGAACATTGCAGACCAGTGGCGCCTTTCAATGGACATCAACGGCGGCGCGCAGAACAATAATGCCTCCAACGCCCGCATTCTCACGCAGTTTGTCCTCGGGGAGCCGCAACTCAACCCCCTCCTCCCCTCCATGGCGGAAGCCCTGGCCGTCTACGCCTCCTCCACGCTCATCATCGGCGGGCACGGCACGCCATTTGAACATTATTGGCGGCACGAGAAGACGCAGCTCGGTGCCCCGGGCGCCCTGGACCCGTTCCGGGCTTCGATCCGCACGCAGGAATACACGTCGGGCTACGTGGCGGAGTGGCAAAAGGTGTTTTACCTGGTCCTCGTCCTCGTCGTGATCATCAACGTCGTCTGCCTTGCCTACTTCCTTGCGCGGTCAGGGCTGGTCACCGACTTCACCGAGCCGCAGAACCTCTTTGCCCTGGCCGTCAACTCGCCACCCAGCGAGCAGCTCAAGGGCAGCTGCGGCGGCGGGCCGGTGAAGCGCGACCTCGTGGTACCGTGGCGCGTGGCCTACGCGAGCGGTGCGAACCACTACTTCTTCGAGGAGGCGAGCGAGCGGCCGTGGCGGGGCAAGTATGCCGGGCAAGACCTGTTGTCGACGGACACGGCATATCGCGGGCGGCAGCGGAGCAGTTACGACAGGTTGAGCATGAGTGTTTCGTGGATGCCACAAGCGTGGCAAGCCAGCCTGTCGAAACTGCGTTAGCTGTGCGCTTCAGTCACAGACTTCAAGCAACCTGGTTCTCCAACCAAGCATTGGCCGGGTGCTCAGGCCCTCGGGAGATTCGGGGTAAATTTCACTCGGGTCTCGTTATACAGACGCCATGCAGGAGAGAAAAGCACAGTCGTTATGTGCCAGAGCGAATCTGCCCGCTGGCTGACTGGATCCTACCGGGACAAATGGTTACCTTGAATGAGGCCAGAGAGCTACAGAGCGTGAGCAAGAATACCGTGGCATAGATTTCGGCCTCTTTTGAATCTAGGACGGGGGCAGCTCGTCTCCTATGCATGCTCCGAAATACATCACTTGCCGCACTTACTTGGGCCATCACATGATAGGTACAGCAGAACTATTTGAACAGAATCATTGGCTTCACGTTGATAGTACGTACAACTTGGGATAATGATACCGACATATCTGATAGATTTTGATTACCGACTGTCTCTCGTGAAGCGGGCATAGCCTCCGTCATGTGGAAACGTCTGGTGATCAGCAAGATAAGGTTGGTCTGGATGGTGGGTGGTGGGCTCCGGTGTTAGTCTTTTGTTGGCTTGGGCCTGCACGAGGGGCCGGGTTCAAACGGCAACAACATGAAGGTCGGGAAAGGGAGTTTATGACGTTTTGACACGGAAACATGTGTGAATGTGCCCGGACGGCCATTTCTGCTTTGGAGTTTCAATCGACACCAGTGGGCTCAGGTGGCTGCACCCCCAACACACAAACAAACTCTCACACAGACATACACTGTCATGGACTTGAATCAGTATCGTCGAAAAGAAATATGGTGGCAAGCAAGATATGAGTGTAGGGAATTCAAAGTCGCACGATCATTGTCACACCGTTAGTCTCCTTCGATTGCCCACGCCCTGCAATTGCCCTGCAGCACCAGGTAGGTATCGTGAGTCGAGGTCGGCCTATTCCGGGCCTCTTCTCACCCTCGCCGTCTTTTCGTCTACCCTTGCATGAACCGAGGACGGATGGCTGTGGGAGGAGAGTATAAAACATGAGAAGAGTTTGTATTTTTCTCCCACATCAAAAGAGAAGAGGAAAGAAAGAAAAAAGGCGGCATTAATGACACGCTCTCTCTCGGCCGGCATGGACAAGGTGGTTCCCGGCAACTACCGTGTTGGAGATAAGGAGGCTGTGCAAGTGGTCCCTCAAACCTTGTTGCTTCACACGATGGATAGTTTACATAGTTTGTAGTACGTATAGTGCTCGCCATAGTAGTAGGAATGGATGTACAGTGCGTGCTCGAGGTGGACGTCTTTACCTACATCGTACACACTACACTGCCTGTACCTACCAATAGTAATGGATGGTCTGCTCAGCCCGGTAGAACAGACGGGGACCATGTGGCCAACTTGGCACGATCCATCCCATCGTCCAAAGATTGATCTGCTGCCGATGTCTTGACGTGTCTGGTGTCGGAATGCCTTGCCGCCCACTCTCCCACTCTCTCGTTTGACTCCTTGGCGCCCCCTGCGCATGCTCCGTTGTAGTAGTAGTAGTGATGCCTACCTATCTATTCATCCATCCATCGTCGAGCTTGCTACTATGTACTTACTCCCTTGACCCAAGCCAAACCGCGTCGCCCCGTATCCACTGTCTGTGTCACACGCAGGAGACGGACGGTCGGTCAGCTGTGGCTTGAAGCTTCTCCGGGCGCCCAGGGTCACTCACCATGTATGTATGTACCTACCGAGTATCCGCAGTATTTCTAGTAAACCAACTCAAAACACTAGCATTCCAATCCGGGATCCCCAAAGCCCTGAAGGGTCCCCTTCTTGAGTCCAAACTCAAACAGCTTTTTATGCTCCGCATAGCAACCGCACGACCGCGACAACAACCATAGACAACGCTATCTCGGCCAAGTTCCCCTGACGTTTGCGGCAGCATCTACGCAGATCGTTCCAGCTGCTGACCCCGTGTGTATTGGTTGGTTGGTTAGTGTACTGCGTACATTGATTGACTGCTTTCTGTTTTGAGATTCCTCCCTTCCCCCCCCCGTCAACCGAGCTTTTCTTTCCTTCCTTATTTATTTCTTTCTCTCTCTTGTCCCCTGTCCATCCTGTACCCTCCTCTCGCTGTCCACAACTCTGCAACCTCGTCACATCTGTCTGTCCTGCAGCTGTGGAACATCGTTTCCCTCGTCTGGTCCGCCCGGCCGGGCGTTGCATTCTGCATCCTGCACCCGCAACGGCATCAGCACCGCTCAATCCCTCGCTTCGCGCCCCGTCGACCCCAACACCCAGACCTTCAACGGTGGTCTTGGCATTCCCGGCTCAAAACATT
Source organism: Colletotrichum caudatum (assembly GCA_030867225.1). Classification (NCBI taxonomy): domain Eukaryota; kingdom Fungi; phylum Ascomycota; class Sordariomycetes; order Glomerellales; family Glomerellaceae; genus Colletotrichum; species Colletotrichum caudatum. The sequence continues at coordinate 100,373 of MU846095.1, forward strand.
GGCATCCCATCTCGCTCCAGCCAGCTCGCTCGTCTTCAATCACGAGGGTGTGGTCGGTAACCCCCAGGTCTTTCCATTCTGCTTCGGATCAATCCGACACTCAATAAGAAACAACAACAAGAACAAGAGAGAGAAAAGAAGAAAAAAGAAAGGTCCAAACCTTGCTCAGTTCACCAATCGCCCGTTCCCGGCCCACCGCCGAGTGCGACGCAACGCTCTTCCGCAGGCTGTCGTTCCCGATAAAATAGAAGACGCGGGAGTAGCGCAGGGACGGACAAAACCACCCAGAAGACGCCGAGAACCGATCTAATCTCACATTCCACCTTCTTCCCATATCCCTAGCAGCCCTTTTGCAATCTCCCGTCGTCAAGGAATGAAAACCCTTCAACTTTGGATTCGACATTCACGGTCCGACACTCGCGATTGAACCCCTCCCCGAAACTGACCGGGGGGACGACACCAGCAACCGTTTAAAAGCAACGACGGAAACGCCAAGGACGACGTTTTGAGACGTGTGGAAGATACCAAGGGAGGTGACAGTGAGAGATCACCAAGACAGTGATAATGCGTATGTCCCCGAAACCCTCTCCCCGCCATCGCAACCGAAGACTACCCCCATCTCGAGTTTCCATCAGAACCCCCCCTGGCCGGCAACCGCACAGAAATCGTATGCTCACACCGCAGGACAGCCTACTACGCCAGAACCAAGGGCCGGACGCAGGAGATCCCTCCCGATGGCAGCCGGATTCCCGGCTCCCGATCACCGCTGCCGCCCCGGCCGTCATTCAGTGAGTTCCCGGCACCGACCTCTATCCACTTTCCTCCACCTTCCTAATCCTCTCATCACCATTCCCGTCCGTCCTTCACCCACTCGGCTCTCCCCACGTACCCACCACACCACTCGCTACCCATTCACCCGTCCTTTGACTCTCTCCCTCTCTCTCCAGACCCTCCGCGGACCACCATTGACACCCCACCAGGCCATCAAGTCTCGTCACGTTCCTTGCCCGACCTGAGCGCCGATGTCCGCGCTGCCCTTGAGGGCCCCAAGCACGACGATTTCGCCTACCGTCATAGCGTCTGGACCCGCTGCCGGTGCTGCCGACCCTGGCGCGGCCCCTTGGCGCTGTTGCGCCGCTTCGCCCTCGTCCCGCTCATCAACGCCCTGCAATTCCTCGAGGATGCGTCCGAATCCGTCCCGCCCGTCATGCCCGCCCTGGTGGCCGCCATGTTTCTGCTGATCGCGCTGCCGCTGCTGATCGCCTGGGACTACCTGTGAGCCGACGCCGGGTTGTGCACGGAGGCGGACGGAGGACGGTACAATCATCATCACTATTATTATTCGGGAGGGTCCTACGGCATTGACGTTTCGTCAGCGTGCAACGGCAGGCTCCGATAAGGACCGAGGGGCGTTCACGGGTAGACTCAGATGGGTGTCTCATCGAGTGTTGCGATACCTTGTAGGAGACGGGGATTTTCCTTTTTATCTTAATGTTTTCCACCATTTATTTTCCCTACCATCACGGCGCAAGAAACCAGCGAACGCATCGCCGAAGGGAACACTAACAGCCTCGCTGGGCTCCCATTCCGCTCTTAAATAGACGTGCTCGGCAGGATAAATCAAAAGGTCGTTTTCAAAACTATTACCCAAAACTTTTACCTCGTCCCCTTCTCCCCGGCCCGGGACCTGGCGAGACCATCTCGGATCCCGTCATGCCAAGCATCGAGAACGGCTGCCTTGTTCCACCTCCCCCTCCCCCACGAGCCGGTAAGCGAACTTTCTCAACAGGCTCCGGCCAAAGAACACACCTAGCCCCCCCCCGGCCCCGTCGCCTTCGCCACGCAGACGGCTAAAAAAAAACCAAAAAAAACCATGCCTCTCCCATTCGGGTCTAGAAACGGACCACAGAGAAGCCAATCCTCGGCGTTCGTTCCCCTCCCCTCGTGAATTCGGACAACCGGGTCGGGCCCGTGTGTCTGTGTGCACGGTGCGGCGGTGCGGCGGGATCGCCGGGTCACGCACCGCCCGGGGAGGGGGGGGAGGAGGCAGAGGCCCCAGGGCTGATCCATGAAGCATGCCAACCCAAATTCTCCGAACTTCCTTTTTGGCGTTTCGATTGACGGACTGGACGAGAAGTGTGGGAGACTGCGGTCCTAGTCGGCGTTGTGGGTTGCCAGGAGGGGAGGTTTGTTTGGGCGTTGCGTCTGGAATAGGCGCGCCAGCGGCGGCGGAACAAGACTTTGCTCATATTTTGTTTTGTATTTCAGGACTACTCACATCAGGAAGCACTCGGTTGAAATATGTCGACATTTATCTGCTAGCAACCTAGCAGTCTTGGCCAGCAAAGTGGCGCTGCGACGGAAGAGCGCGGGAGTCATGCAAAGTTTGGCGTCGAGGAGGAATCAACTTCTGTTGCGCAACACCCACGTGGATGTGACAATGCCAAGCCTCCCTCGTGAAAGTCTCCCCGAGGTTGATGGTGTTTGGGCTGAGAAAAGGGTGGTGGTAATCAGTCGCTAGCATGCCGTCTGATGTCCGAGTTTGATTGCATCTGGAGTGAGAAACAAAATAAACAAAAAGGACCACTTTTCCCCTTCTTTTTCGGCATTATGTGGTATGTGTCCAGGAATGCTTGCGTTGCCACGGGGGAGGAAGTCAGACAAACGAAGCGAACGTCACAACACACAATGGCGAGCGGGTACAGAAGTGGCAGTAGGAAACGAGGGATATGATGCCTTGTGCAACGTGAAATAGGTATCATTGATAAATTTGTGAAGAATATGTTCGCGACGTCGCGGTTGACATATGACCGCTCCCACGCATTAATATCCGGCTGGTCGTGGTGCCGGTATGTACAGCCCGACATTTCCTTCGTGACCGCGTCTCTCGTGAGACTCCAATCCTGCAGACGGTAGCTTGATTCGAGAAGTGAAAGCTCGTGGTGATCCGTGATGGTGTAAATATGAACGATGTCGACACATTAAGAGGCTGGTTCTTTGACATGCGCCAGCCTGAAGCCTCTTCGTGCGTGAGGGGGTTGAGAGTGGTCCATCCCGGCTTGAAAGCCGCGTCCAGTCTGGAGTCTCTCATTACTTTCGTGACTGTTCTTCCTCATGCTCCATGCTCCCAGGCGGGAAAGACGGTGGTATTTAGGCACTGGACTGGGCAGCTTGGCGCTTGGCCTTGCGGCGCGAGAGGCAGCGGGAAATCAGAAGACCAGCGATGCCGATGGCGACGACGAAGACGATACAGAAGACGACAATGACACCGGCCTCTTGGGAGGCCCAGTTCTCGCGCTTCGCAAGCTGGTGAACAGCGTCGCGGGCGATAATGGAGTCGACGGCAGGCATCTTGAACGGTAAAGACGAGTGTAAAGTCGGCTGGGGAAGAAAACTTGTCAGCGGGGGAGTTAAGAAGAGGAGGGGGAAAAAGCAGAAAGCGGTCGCAATAAAGAGGTGATGACGGGTAAGTGAGTTAAGTATGAGAGAGCGAGTGGCCGTGGCGACTGTTTACGACGGGCCCCAAAGCGGCCAGGGTCGAGGAAAATATGCCCATGAGCCGGGCGTGTAAGCTTGTCCATTTGAGGCATTTTATGGAGACGCCGGCCCGTCACTTTAAGAAGTCGACCCTAGGCAGCTCGGTACCCATCGTCATCACCGGGATATCCGGCGTTGGTTCGCTATCAGACAGAGAGAAGCGAAGCTGGACTGCTTTCCCTCACGGTTCCATCTCGCCGGTTTGGGGGCTTTCTGACCTTCTCGGGCGCCAAACTTGGGAGCACGACGGCAAAGACTCAATCGAGAGGTCAGGACGGTTGTCGCAGGTGGCGGATCGACCTGGGGGGATTGAGACATTGAGAAGAGAGCAAATTACCTTTCCAATTAGGCTGCAAGTTCGGCGTCGGACGACAGAGTGAGGTGGGGAAGGAGAACCTGGTAGGTCGATCGCAGAGCGCTGAGTGTCAGTGTGATTGAAACAAAAACCGGAGCTGGCTTGGCAGACGAAGCTCACGTTGATGTTGGGTTGAATAACACGGGGCGAATTGAGAGAGATGGAGAGGATGAAATTGGCCGTCGCGATTGAAGAGATGTTGAGCGCGTTGGAGGATGAGGAGGAAGAGGAGGAAGAAGAACGTGAGGGAAAGCACTGGAAGGAGTCGAGTGGACTGACAAGAGGGCGGAGGTGACGGGAAATGGCTGGCCAGACAGTCGGGCGATTCGGCGATCGCCAGGCGCGAATGTGTGTCACTTCCTTCTTCTGCTCTCCAAGTTCCTGCCTTTGCTTCATTGCAACTATGCCTACCTACAAAGGTAGATAGATACCCGGGTGCCTGAGATGTAGCGCGCCCAAGAGCACCAGGTAGGTAAGTACCTCCCTTACCTTGCGAATGCTACGTCCTGCGTGCCTACCCGTACTTACATCGCGCGTACCTACCAGCACTATACAACCGTCCACCGCAATTGTCCGAAGCCCTGTCATGTACATTGTACCAATACAGAGGCCGGTACCTCGGCACCAGGCCTTGGTCTTAGCAAGCCATTGACAACTCATGATCCGTAATGGCGAGCTGGGATCGGAGAGTGGGTAGCAGGTAAATTGACCGTGTGGTTTTGGTATTTTGCCACAGAGTAAACTAAACCAATTTAGGAAATCACTGCCACCACCGCCACCACTGCCACACTCTATAACCCTTATGAAAAACGCCGTTTTTACCACAAATTCACTATCGCTAATAGAAGCCTATAATACCTAAGATATAATGATTAATTAATTGCTAATAATAATTTATTACTGGCTGATGATTACTTATAATCTGCTTTAAATTGCTTAAATTTGAGGTCTGTTTGATTTTCTATAACTGTCATAGGGCCGCTATGAATCTGATAGTCTGATTGGCTGGGAAAGTCAGAATGTTGTTGTGGGCGATTTTTGGCCTATGCTGACATAACCGATTTCCAGAATAGGCTTAAATCTGTAGCAAAATACCATTTTGCTGTGGCAATTTACCTGCTACCGGAGAGTGAGTGTGTTATGTCAGAGGGACGGTGCCAAGCGGGCAGGATAAAAAAGCTTGTCTCCATGGAGGCCGGGAACACGGCAGGGTCAGAGGACCTACCGCTGTGGAGAATCGGGTGTGCGGGCCAGCCCACCTCTACTAGACAGACCTAGCTTACTCATAGGTAGTATACGATGCACCACCACCTACCGTCCTTGGCTTACCTAGGTAGTGTAAGGAGATGGACGTTTCCAAGCACGCAGTGAAATCTTCACCGCCCGGAAGCTCCCTTTGCCTTGCGCGAATTCCGGGCCCAGTTTGCGACACAACTTGTCCTCGACAATGGGCCGTTGGCCTTTCTCCCCAGGTATGGTACTACTACTCCTGCCGAAGCCCAATGCGCACAAAGAAGAGATGGCACCACTGGGTGACATGGGTGATCTGACGAGGTCCGGAGCCGAGATGCGCACCGCCCCACCCCGACATACTACTGTACATAGTATGTACTTTTGCTGGTGGGACTTGCAGGGCCACTGGTTCGTTTCGTTTGTACAAGTCCGCTCTACCTCGTGGCAGTAGGGGTATCGCTGCCCTTCTCATGTACCGATGACAACAACAACAACAGAAGACTTTTTTGCTGCGGCCCGTCGTGGCCTACGCTACTTAGGAGGTATTACGCCCGTTCTGTTCTGTCTACAGTACTCTGTAGTCTGACGGGGAATGATGATGAGGTTTTTGCGTAGTAACCCCATCGGCACCTATTCGTACTACCGACTGGGCAATGGCGTTTATGCTGGCCTCGATTATCTATTGGGCCGCTGCTCTTCCTCTAGATCCGTCGTCGCCTAGCCTCGCCTTCACCGACAGGTGTGCTCTCGGGGAGATTTCTCGGGAACACCACGAGGAAGGCCGCCTTGCCCTGGTTCGCCCTCCATTGTTCTCTTCTCCTCCCTAGTCTTATTTTTTCATTATTAGGCGTCATTATCGTTATTGTCTACGCCCGGAGCGCAATCTGGCTCCCCGTACCTAGCCAGCCGGTTGAAGGATTTCCCTTGTCGCCGCTGCTTGTGCGCGGACCTTTTCCCACCGACGTGTTCCGACGACAGCATGTTTACTCCAACAGTTATTATGCCTTGGCAGGCCATCTGTATAGTAGCATTGGCTTCATCTCCTCACGACTCACGAGGGCAGGGCTCGACTCAACGCCCTGCCCCGAGCTGCGCCCGGCCAAGCTGCTGCGGAAAGGTTGGCAAAACATTGGCGACCTCTCTGCCCAAGAGAATAGACCGAGCCCTTTCATGTTTGAACGAGTAGTCGATCTGACTGAGCCTCGGCCAAGCAGGAATGAAAATCATGGTGCTCAGCGATGTGGGTCTGGTCAGTCCCAGCCAGGTAACTCTTGATGCACATCTAGCAATAGGTAAATGAACAAACTACCACCCCGAAAGACGGGTTACGAGGCATGCAGTCAGCTAGGATGACGCTCTGATTTGGTAGCGCAGGAAAACCCTCATAGAAGGGTTCTCTAGTCTGGTGCGTCTGTCCATTGTCTCCGTAAGCAACCGCGAAGCTCCAGACGCGGTGCGAGAGTGAGAACATAGAACCTCATTGGATGTCCATCCGTACATTCCGAATCCCGTCGCCCGACCGTTCCGTTCCGCCCAGTTCGGGTTTTTCTTTTCTGTCTTCCCCTTCTTCCCTTTTATTCTTTCTCATTTTCTCATGTTCCCCAGAGCTTATTCTGGTGCGGGTTCCATTCAGTCGGGCGCTTAGCTCTCTGCTGGAAATAACCGGCCCTGCAAACTAAAAGTAGCGTTTATGCCCACTAGCCCTCGACCGCTATGTATGGACCATTGAAGGGCGCCGCTTCGAGAGCTCGTGGTTTGGTTTCCAGCCATCTTGGGTCACCTGGGCTCCTCCTCGATGCTTCACTTTTCACCCGCCAACTTTGCCTCGCCTTTAGCATCTGGTATGGATCCTAACGCCAAAGGGGCCGTAGGCAAATGCTGGGTCATCCACGGCGTTTGATTGCATCGAGACCCGCCGTTACGTTTCTATAACATGTTTTCTGAGCTCCACGGTCTGCTGAGGCTGAGCAGCTGAGGTCAGCAATGGGCCGCCAAACAGTGCCTATCGTGGAAGGTTGAGTAGCCAATCACCATCGTGCTCACCCCGACCACAGAGTTCATTCCTCCGGTGTCCAGTAGAATCGTCTCGCTGAGGACACTCTACGTAGTAAGCAAGGCATCGTCATCCACCACCAAGATAGGTAGGTACGTTCAATCCTGTATGCTGTTCACTTTCACCCTTGATCACTGTTGATTTATTGCAGCTCTTCTTTGCTTTCGCAGGCGGTTGTTTATTTAATGTCCCCTTTGCTCTTTTCCCTTCATGTCCAAAGACACTATTTGGATACTCACCGTGCCATCACCGCCTTCCCCGCACCATGACGGTTCTAAGTCATTTGAAACAAGTCCAACAACGCAATGTCGCGACCCTTCGCCGGTCTTACCTCGCCGAGATCTCTGGCGCTCTGGGTGATCTCGGCACTCTTCTTCCCTTGATGATCGCACTGGCGGTCCAAGGCTCTATTCACCTGGACAGCACACTGGTGTTTTCCGGAATCTCCAATATCGTGACCGGCGCCGTGTTCGGCATCCCGCTCCCCGTGCAGCCGATGAAGGTAAGCAAGCACCCATGCGGGGCGCCGCGCTCTCTACAAACAAGCATACCAACCCAACAACCCTAGGCCATTGCCGCTGCCGCCATCTCGCGCCCCGAGTACGGCAAAATTCAAACCGTCATGGCCGCCGGCCAGTGGGTCAGTCTGGCCGTCCTCGCCATGAGCCTCACCGGCCTGCTCCGCTGGGTCACCAGGAACGTCCCCGTCCCCGTCGTCAAGGGCATTCAGCTCGGCGCCGGTCTCTCCCTCGTCATGGCCGCCGGCTCCAGTCTGCTACGCGACCTGCACTGGACGCATCCCGTCATCGACAACCAACTCTGGGCCCTGGGCGCCTTCCTCGTGCTCATCTTCACCCAGAGGCTCCCGCGTTTCCCCTACGCCCTGTGCGTCTTCATCCTGTCGCTTGCCTTTGCCTTCGTCGCCATCAAAACGAAGGATGGCGATGTCCACATCCTCCAAGTGATGCCCGACGTCTGGGAGCCTCGCCGCTGGTTGCACTGGAACCTCAACTGGTTCGAGTACAAGCCAATATCCATGGCCATCGGCCAGCTCCCGCTCACAACTCTCAACTCCGTTATCGCCGTCAGCGCACTCGCTGCTGACTTGCTGCCGGACATGCCCACGCCATCGGTGACCTCCATGGGCATAAGCGTTGGTCTCATGAACCTGGTCGGCACGTGGTGGGGTGCCATGCCCGTGTGCCATGGCGCCGGTGGGCTCGCGGCGCAGTACCGCTTCGGGGCGCGCAGCGGCGCGAGCATCATCATGTTGGGCCTGCTCAAGCTCATCCTAGGCGTGGTCTTCGGCAACTCCCTTATCGACCTGCTCAAGCACTACCCCAAGAGCCTGCTGGGCGTCATGGTCATCGCCGCCGGCCTGGAGCTGGCCAAGGTCGGTCACAGTCTGAACCACGGCGCTTCGGACCTATGGGAGACCTCCGTCGGCGAAGCGGGCGATGGCGGCGGAGGCATCACGAGGCAGCATCGCACGCTGTCGGATGACGAGAGGTCCGAGAGGTGGACGGTCATGCTGATGACTACGGCGGGCATTCTCGCGTTCCGGAATGACGCCATTGGTTTCGTTGCGGGCATGTTGTGCTATTGGGCGTACCGGCTCTCGGACAAGACGCAGAAGTGGTGGGAGGGCAGGAGATCTATTACCGGTGCTATTACTGGTGGCGAGACTGCGCCGCTCCTGAGATGAACGCATTCCGGTGCCGTTCTGACATTGCTTCCAACGATTCGAGTGTGTGCCCCCATAACTGTTGCTATGTAATTTACGCAAAGGGTTGTCCATGCAATATAACCCGTGCACTTAGCACGTCTCTACCTGCTTCGCATGAGACCTATTGATTCATCGAAAAATGTGCTCAAGTTCTTCAGTCGGACTGAACAAGGAGATTGAAAGCACCTTGATGGCAACCTCACAGCCTCACATGAACGAAGCCTCCTGTACGTCAGGTCACGCACTGTCGGTGGCCGGCATCCTGCCGTAGAGCGTAGAGCACGCGCAAGTGGGATGGCGGTATGGACATCGTGTCCTTCACCGAGAAGCCATCCGCCATTGGTTCCTGACCGAGAGAAGTGGGAACCGAGGTAAGAAAGTTTGGGCGATCTACGCAGGGTGGTGTGCGCGACATTTAGCCCGTTCCTCTTTTGAATCTACTAGAGGCGTTTCGGACCTTGACCGAGATGCATCGTGAACAGCCTCCCGCTCACCGCAAGACACCTGATGCAACCAGAGTGCCGGGTCCAAGTCTGAACACACTGATAATGAGTGCGGGGGTGCATGAGAGGCTCCATCATATAGATGAGTCATCAATTCCATCAGGGTCGGCAGGTGGCGTTGGCGGTGGGAGTCAAATCAAGGGCAGCTGCATTGGCAAATGCGTGTTGAGCAATGTGAACGGGAAAGAGCAAGGAGTGTCTGTTATTGTTGCTGCTTCCCGTGGCCAGTCGTTGCTTCCCCAGTTGAATTGAATTGAATGGGTGTCAGGCAAGGAAAGTACCCGGACGGGGAAAAGGACTCAGTAGGCAGGGGCGTATGTAGAGAAGGGGGGAAAGGGAACGGCAAGAGAGAGTCGGGTCAAGGGACACTGGCTGGGTCGGTGTCGGGCTGGGCTGGGCGCTCGCTCCTCCTTTCAAAGGCAAAGGGAAGGGTAGGTAGACAGCAAAAGGTACTTGGGTACTTGCGCAGCGCGGGGAAAGGCTGGTCCATGATCCAGGTGAAGCCCACCGAGCGGCCAATCAGCGTCGCGACTTCCTCCGTCGACCTTACAATCGCGGCAAGAATGACTTGTAATTTTTCTGCCATCTCTCGCATTGTCCGCAGCCTCATCAGGTATAACCTTGTCGCGACTGACCAAAACGCCTCTCTTGGCTTGCCGACGGCGAAGGAGCTGGTCTGTCCGACTACAGAGCAGCGATGACTTCGTCCAACGCCGGCCAAAATGGCCTGGCGCCTGTGCCGACCACGCCGCCGCCCAAGAACAAGACGACGCCAACAACACCAGGCCGACCTGACTCCGACGACCATAACACGACAAAAATCGCGACCCCGACCGCGACCGCCGCCCCTCCCGACCAGGCACAGCCGCCCTCGCGTGCCGATGCACCCGATACCGCTCAGCAATCCAACGACGACACGTCGAGCAAACCCCAATCGACGCCGGCGCCAGCCGATACCGTTATGGCCGATGCCGATGCAGACAGCGCTCCTCCACCCGCGACAATGTCGCACCCGCCCTCGGCAGCTCAAATGGACGCCGGCCCCTTTGCCTCGTCCTCGTCCTTCCCACATACCCCAATTCCGAATATGGACCACGCCTACATGATGATGGCGCTCGCGCACATGGCCGGCAATCAGATGTCCAACCAGATGTCACCGCCCCCGACCGTCACGCCAGCTCAGGTCACCCTCCCCAGTACAATTGGCAACGGCAACGATCCTCTCGTCACAAGCACACACAACCTCGCCGCCGCCACACAAGGCCTAGAATCCTTCGCCCGTATAGAGTTCGCCGACAGTGTTTTCCAGATGACTACGTATGCCGTTATTATCGGCCGTGATCAAAAGGCGCTGATGCAAGCCAAGAGAGATGAGAGGTATCGCAAGAAGGCCGAAGAATACGAACGCGACGGACTGCCACCTCCGGAACCCTTTAATCAGAGGAAATTCAGCAAGTCGTACGTCAGCGAGGAAGGAGGCATGCTGGGACCCGAATCTGATAGCGAAGGAGACGGTCGACCGGCCAAACGTCGCAAGACTACCAGCACCGGATCTTCGCAGAGGCAGCCGGAAGAAGAAGAGGCAGATGAGAACTTCATCTCCAATCGCCAGTACGTCTCGCACACACCTGGCGCAGCAGCTGTCGATCTGGCTTCGCTACGACCCTCTCCTCATCACGTCCCGTTCATCGGCATCCATTCGCCAGGACCTGACATAGCGAAAAAGACGAAGGCCATATCAAGGGAGCATCTGAAGATCCAGTTCAACAAAGAACAAGGTGTCTTCGAGGCCATCCCACTTCACAAGAACGGTTTCTTCATTGACGATATACACCACAAGGAGGGTGTCGCCGTGTTGCGCAGCGGCGACCAACTACAAATCAAAGACGTCGATTTTCGCTTCGTCATTAATGGCGTGCCCGAAGGACGGACGGGCGCTGAAGAATACCTGGAGGAGGACAAACTCAAGAAGAAGAAGCCTCCGACAGGCGGAAAGGAGATGAGCTTCGAGTTTGAGGCGTCACACGGCAACGGTCTGGATGACACAAGCGACTCCTCCCTTAGCTCGCCGGCACCTTCCGACGCAGGCCTGTCTGACATCGACATGGAAGGCGACGAAGCTGAAGCTGAGGCAGAAGCCGACGCCGAACGTGCAGCAGCGGAAGAAGCAGAAGAGGGAGAAGATGCAGACGAGGCCGAAGCTGAAGCAGCTGAGGCGGCAGCCGCGGCAGCAGAGGCAGCAGAAGCAGCAGATGCCGATGCCGATGCCGACGCTGAGGGAGAAGCGCCCCATGAATATGGTGAGGAAGTAGAGAATATCCAGCCAACCACTGAAGTCAAATCAGAGGAGCAAGAAATGGCAAATCTTCTGATGGGAGCAGGAGCACCCCTAGGCTACCCCAACAAGAAGCGAGGGCCTGGCAGGCCACCGAAGAACGGCTTCATGTCCAAGCGCGAGCAGCGGCTGCTCAAAAAGGCACAGCAGGAGATGGCCAAGAAGACATTGCCACAACCGCCCCCCGGAGAGCCTCCCGTTAAGAGAAAGGTCGGGCGGCCAAGAAAGCATCCCTTGCCGGAAGAAGGGGGCGATCGGCCAGAGAAGCGCAAGTACAAGCCTCGGAAGCCCAAGGGCGAAGATGGCGCAGAAGGGTCAGATGCCGAAAGGCGGGCCAAGGAGAAGAAGGAAAAGAAAGTTCGGCCCAAATCGCCTCCTCTGGAACTCAAGATCGAGGATTACACCGAGGAACAGCTGCAGAAGCCAAACAAAAACTATGGGGTACTCATTGACGAGACACTCACTGCAGCAGGGCCCGATGGCCTCACGCTCAAACAGATTTACAAACGGATTACTCAAAGATACCCCTGGTTCTACTTCCATACAGAGACCAAGGGCTGGGAATCCAGTGTACGGCATAACCTCATTGGAAACGAGGCCTTCAAGAAGGACGACACGACAGGCTTGTGGTCGAGAGTGCCCGGCGTCGAGCTTGACGCCGGCAAGAAACGCAAGGCCACTTCGCCAGATCGCTCCGTGAGTGCGGGCTACGGCCACTACAACCACCCAATGTACACTCAGTACGCCCAGCAGCAGCAGCAGCAGCAGCAGCAGCAAGGTCACATGCCGCCTGGCTACCAACACCTGCCGCACAACTATCATGCGCAAGCCTACGCCGGGCAACAAGCGCAAGCTGCAGCGAGAACGCCCCAGTACTCGCCTCCAGGCGCGACACCGACCCCTGGTCAGCCTGCGCCGCCAGTGGCCTCCCAACCAGTTGCGCCAGCAACGCTCCCTGGCTACGGGGCTGCTGCCGCCATTGCTCGGCCTCAAGGCGTCGCAGGACAGCCGTCTACCTACAGTTCGCCATACGCGCCGAGACCGCCTCCCACCAATACGGCCGTCAAGACCGAAGACGGCGCCGCCTCGACATCGGCGCCGACGCCAACACCACAACCTGCCCCGGCCGCCCCCCCTGGGGCACGAACACCACAGATACCCGCTGCTGCACCACAGCAAGCCCGACCAACCCCCACACCGCCAGCGCAAGCCGAACCCCGCCCTGTCATTCAGCCCAGACTGTTATCAGCTGTTAATGGCCTGAAGAACGGCCTCATTGAAAACCTAAAGAAGGCCAAGAACCCCAAGGCCGAAGCCATCGTCATGTCCGCCCTCAACCGCTGTCTGGGACTCAAGAGCACGGCTACAGAAAACCAGACCATGGAAGATATCTGTATGAAGGGCATACAGAAGCTCCTGGACGGCTTTTCCACGCGGAGCAATACGCCTGGCTCGGGAGGCACGCCATCTCCGACTGGGCCCAGTAACATTTTTGACCCCAAGGTCTTCAACGCGCTGGTCGGCTTCAAGAATGTCTCGTCCAACGCCCTCAAAGTCAGGATTGGCGAGGGCAAAGCCGAAGCAGTCACTCTGTCTGCTATTGACCGGGTACTGGGCCTGGCAGACGCGAGCATCGTGCCGCCGCCCGCAGAAGCCAGCACCTCGGGATCGCCAGCGGCGGGCTTTGATGGGATCGAGTCGCATTTGATGAACTCGGTGAAGCAACTCTTGCTGGGTCTCAACCAGAAGTTACACGGAACATAGATTATCGAGACGCGCATAGCATTATTATGTATGGGTAAAGAAGGTGTGAGGAGGAACAAGAAATGATACATGTCAGCCAGCTTCCGCTCTGTTGGCGCCTAGCGCTATGAGGAAAGGGTTGGGTTGGTTTTTGGAAGGATATGATGATGAACCAGCGAAAAAAAATAATAGTGTGTCTACTACCCATAGCACAGTCGTCGTTTGACATAAGAATACAAAACTCGTTTTCAGACACGTTTGAGCCACCAATATCAAAGTTGCGAAGCTCGACCTGATGATGGAACTGGCTGGGTTATATATGGGATGATGCTAAAAAAGAGATGAAACCAAAGAAGACGGCTTACTTCATTATAAGAACCGCAGCCATTTCCGCGCTTTGGCGGTAAACCGCTCGCTAGACGGCGTCCTCGGCGCGGGTGAGCGCCTCTTTGGCGCGGTCCTCCTTTGCGTCAGCAACTGCGTCGCCTGCAGCAAAATCTCTACTCAGGGCTTCTCTTTCGGCAGTACGTGCAGAGATGGACCTTGGCCAGGCATTGGTAGTGGTGGTGATGCTGGTGGAGGTGGCATTGGTGGTGGTAAGGTCTTGTTGAGAATTAGGATCACAGAAAAGTCAGCGTGGTCGGGTATTCGTATGCTCTCTCTTCTGCCAGCTTGAATAATCTAGAGGTGGTCCGGCATGCAACCTACTGCCACAACGCCGAGCATGCTGCGCTCATTGCACTGCAGCGTATCCGTAATCTTGGGGGCTACTGCCTCAACTAGCCTGTAAGAACATGCGTTTCTCTGTGTCTTTCTTTATGTTCTGCCCCCAGCACTGCACTGCAACAATACTCTTATGGGCGGGAGAGAGACGTACTCCTTACCTATACCTATTGTACCTATGCACCAGGCCCGACCACCTCGCCCTTGGGAAATAGTAATTAGTTACTGCTATATAATAACTAATAGCATTATTTTGTTATGTGATAGTTTTGTTCCCTTCTTCACCCTCACTTTGCACCAATACACGCCGTATCCTTGCTTCACTTCATGTTGCGTCCCCCACACATGGCATAGATTACTCAGCCACAAATACCACCTTCACTGCCGCCAAATTCACCAAGCAGCATGGTGCATAGCGGAAGCCCATAAGTGGGAGTGTATTCAGGAAGAGGGACCCAGGCCAACCCAAATCGATATATATGAACAGTGATCTGTATACTAACGTAAGGGACCTCTGTTCCTTCCCGGATATGCTCGGAAGTGATCATCATCATCTGTAGTTGCCGGCCGTTTCTGCCTTGCTTCTTTTTATACATAATGACCGCCTCTCAGAACTGCTATGTTTGTTGCTTGCGGGCTATATCTTTCCTATTATTGATGTTTTCATTCATATGGTATGGTGACTACGCCCTCTAGAGCATTCTGTTCCATTCGAATCTGCTGTAATGAGATGGGCCGAATGGCCTGGCTTGAAAGCTCCAAGTAGTGAAGTGCATCGCCGTGAGACTTGATAGCAGCTCCATCCAGTTGTTCCTGTACCAACTCGAGTTTCCAACCATCATACTGGCTCATAACAGCTTCCCAAGCCTGAATTGTCAGAGGCTGGGTTTGCACTGAGTAGAGGGGTCTATAAATAGCGTAGTTAGGGGTTAATTGTGATAATTATTCTAATCTGTCTTCTCTTAACTTTAGGTTCTTATAAAGTTTTCCTTTTATATGCCTTCTAATTTGTTATTTATCTAATCC